>LUCH01001310.1:64170-117536 GCA_013368495.1 Paragonimus heterotremus
TCCGTCTTGTGAAAGGCACATGTTCAAGTTAGAAGAGAATAATTCGTTTGCGAGTTATCATCGGTTACTGCATTCTGACAATGGCATCTACCGTCCATATGGCAGAACGTCTAGTCCGAGTTAACTGATCACGTTTATCTGAGTAGTGGGGACAACCATTAAACTGTTTGTATGCTTCCAAAGAATGTCGACTAGTGACCAAATTCCGTTCAGTTTACCATACTGTATTAGGTCAGAATGTATTTGAAATCTTTCAACAGACTCTACTGGGTCAGTGATAAAGGAGGAGAGTAAGTTGTAAGTGATTTGTCATCGAACTGGTTTATATTCACTGAGTTACTGAGAGTAGAGCAAACTGCAAACCTTTTACAACCGCTTATTCTCATCTATAAGGAACCGGTCGCCTCGGTACTCCATTAATATGGCTGATTGGTGAACTAGTAACCACTATGGCCACAGCCGTCCACAGATAACCTTGGATCACTAGGTGTTACATCTGATGTAGTAAAGTTAGAGTGCACGTCGAACTATCGTACTCGAACAGGAAGAAGTCTTCCCACCACTAAGTGCTGAATGTCAAAAACAACAGCTATTATGAAGAAAAGTGGTGTTGATAAGTCGACTTCTTGCACAGAAATGAGAGAACAATAGTAATATTGTCAATTGGTCATCTTCGTGCACACTTTGTCAGACGGTGCAGAACTTCCACCTAAATGTTCACACATCACCTACTGAATCTCTAAGGGTTCGACCGAGATGCAGTTCTAAACAACATCCGATCATCTGATAAAAGCTGGCTCTGTTGAACCGTGTGCATTCAGAAAAAAGATGCGTTACTCAAACAATGAACCTATTCAACGCTTCACAACAGCGTACGCGCAGTTAGTGTATGCTGCTAGTCAAGTTGAGTAAAATAAAAGGTGATCTGTATTGGTTATAAATACATTATCTAACACTCCGAGTGAGACTCAGACTCTGTGATATTTGATAAGTGATGATTCTGTTACATGTGAGACAAGATAAAGGGAGTCGGTTGTGAATAACGCTCAGCTTATTAGAGATGTATGTTTATTTAAACAGACAGAACTTTACACTCGTGGTTAGCTCTAACAAGGGAGTAGATCATCTTCTGTGATGTCCAGTACAGCGGTTAGACGGAAGCCATTTTCGGATACAATTTGTGGGGTGTTCGATTTTGAATAATATAAATTTGGGACCAAAATATACCAGTATGGTTGATTACTTTAAAGGTCCCTAAAAACAACGTACAGTACTATATATGTGTTAACATTGCCATTATTATTTGCCGTTGTTTCCTACAGTGCTGACTTCGTCCTTGAGACTGTGTTAGAAGCCCAGGATGGAGGCGACGGGAGTTTAGTTCAAATTTCTGAATGAGTTGTTCTGAATTAACTTCAGTTTGATGTGGAAAAGCTGATATGACTCCATCAATCCGATCAAAATTACTGGCCAATGAGTGTTGTCGTTAGTCGTACTATAGTTGATTATGTTACTCAATGTGACCCGTTATCACTTCTGACCTCAATGTTCAAACATCTCATTTTCGGCGAACAGTGAATTAGGAACATCAAATCCAAACGGATCATGAGCTTTGAAGTTTGAGGAGTATCCCTGTTAAAAATAAACATTTTGTACGATTATAAGGAGATAAATGTCTAACCTCGTAATATGCTGTCAGCGTATTGTCGATCAAACTAGAAAACGGCAACTATGAATTCTGACGCTCCAAACAAGCAGAATCATCCATACGGGTGAGCTGAATAAGTATAACTTAATGAATCACAGCGTCCCCGGTGTAAACAAAAACCGGTCGTTCTAAATTACTGATAGGTGCCTTGCGTATATTACAGAAACAATCTTTGTATGAATCGTGGAGGTATTTGTCGGATATAAAGGGTTCTATGAGGAATCGTTACTGTTTTCCGAGAAGCTGGTTGCTCATAAAGAAGTGGTCCTTAGAGGATGAGTACAAGGTGGAAAGGAACAATGTAACTACCGAGGTAAATGATTGAAACGGTGAGTATGGCACATGCGAACAATTCTACTTGTCTCTAAGATATCTGGGCTAATAAAATCTGCCTCAAGTTGTTTTTGGGCTGCGATGGATCATATTCAGTTTAGTATACTGCAGCAACAGATAGAACTAATATAGTCGTTCACGTGTTCTAGTAAATAAACGGCATATTTTGGATAGCCATTGTTGAAACATGTTCACTTAAACACACTAGTCATAAACCACCATGTATAGCTGTGTCCATCGGGCTTACAGTATGAGCACGAAGTGAAACCTATCTGCAATATAACTTTTTTTCGGAACTAAGAATTGTACTCTGATCATCAGCTTCACGTGATGAGTAGACCGACAACCAAGTTCAGCTTGCCTTAGGCTAGAACGTTCAAGCGCAACTTAAAGTTCCACTGAAATTCTTCAAGATTAGAGAATCCGACCACTTATTTGGCTTGCGCTAAGCAGACCTTTGTTAGTTTTAAACTTGCTTGTTTTGTCTAACCACCTGGCTGGTGTCTCATCTGTTACGTAAACTTTTAACGCGGACTCCAGAAATAATTCATACGTTTTTACAATGGTAAGTCATGGTAGCCCGTTTCATTGAAATTGAACAACCAAATCAACGAATCCAGCTGAAGCCCAGAAATTTCGCACTTAGGGTAATAATCGTTACATTTCAGACACAGAGTTCCTCTATCGAAAAGTTGAAAACCAGCGCAAAATCCATGATCACCGGCCAATCTGGTTAACTGTATGTGCAAGCTGCGCCCACATAGATGAGTTCGGTGATCTTTGTTCACCTGGCAGTGAAGAAGATGGGACCGGCGAACTGAGTTCGATGTGTCCAGCGTCCTGTCTCACACCATGGTGGCGAGAACTAGCCAAGCGAGTTTCACTCATTGAAGTTGGTTGAGTTGTTTGCCAGGATTCAGACTGGCTTAACTGGTGTTTGGCACAGCGATCAATATCACAGCTTTCAACACCTTGATCAATAGGTTTATTACTGACGAGAAATCTCACAGTAGCTTCTCGTAGTTTCAGGAAAAATCAATCTACTTCAAACATCTACAGTCAATATTTCAACCTGCAAAATGTTGTGAAGATGATTAGAAAAGTGATTCTAAATCGAATAGGGGCTCGTCTTTGTAAAGGCAGATAACTGCCTTCAAATGCTTAGTCTCGGTTGATGTAGACAGTTAGCATGTCTACTATTTGATCATGAGCTTTGTGAAGATAAATCGACGTATCACTAAAAATTCCTTGTGTGATTATTACAACTGCAGTCTCACCACTACTGTATTGTTAAAAACCTCGACACCACACTACAAAAAGCATTGAAGAGTTCTTCGTGCTTACTACTTAAAAAGTGTGTTGATGAGTTTCAGTGTCACCATCCGATTTCCTCAGTCATGAAAAATATATACACGTTGTACGAAACATTGGGAACATATGTGTTTCAGATAATTTTCAGTTAGATAATGAAGGTTTGCGAAAAGTTTCAGAAAACTTAATTCCGCAACTAATAATCAACAATTCCAAACAATCTGCATTTACAGTGAGACAAGTGAGGAGAGTGCTTGATGTGTAACAAAGGTAGAACATACGATTTCCTCATCTTTCGGGATTGCACATCGACCGGCAAATAAACACAGCTTCCTCTGACCACAGACTGGTTTTCTGGGGTTTTGCTGCTTGTTGCTGCTGAGTCTCAAACCGGAATCCATCGGGTCTCCACGTCCGCCAGTAGTTAAAACGCCACGTTCCCAAGCCATTGCCTTGGGTGGAACAGAAGAAGCAGCTTTGTGTTGTTTTACCCTCAAGGCCAACTGTCTGGATGTGGTCAGGGCATTCAATCTGGGGTTTGTGGTTTCCACGTGCTTGATAGACCTGGCTTTAGACTGAACGATTGAATCTAACGCACTTTCCGATTTACACTTGATCCTAAAACCAAACGTAGTGGGACATAAGTTGTATGGAGATGTTTTAAAATTTTGTGGTCAACGGAAACCAAATCAAACTTTAATTAACTGGTAGCTCAGTAAATTGTTCCGGCAATTATTCACGTTGCCCTTTACAAACGTTGGTTATGGGTCCCACCCGCAATGGTTCATTATACACATCCGAAGGGTTAGATGAAGAGCAAAAGGAGTGCCAAAATGCCATCGATACCCGAAACGCGAAGGTACGACGTGTATGGTTCTGTAACATCACGTAATCAGACCACAATACTCGGCCAGCGTTAATGTGATGCTCACCAACTTCTGTTGGGTCGAAGCAACTGTCTAGGAGGATAATATATGTAGAAGCTATGAAACGGTAACACTAATCGTCTCACAATAGGCGACTCGGACAATGTTGGTAGCCGACCGGGTAAGAAATTCGACTTGTTGCACTAAGTGTTGGTGGTTCTAGCCTCACTTGGACTACGTCTACTTGATGAAATCTGCCCTGAAACGTCGGTCAGAGCATTAGCAAAACGAAGTGCTTTAATCAATGTTTCCTGTAATTATAGTCACTGGTTGGGTAAAAATTGGCAAGCCAAAGCTGACTGTTCCTACCCACTGCAAGGGCAGTGTGAATGAATTATACACTGAATAGAATCAATGCTCTTTTGTAGGTCTGTGTTAATGGTACTGCCATTTGTAGTGCATCTCCAACCAGTATGTAGCCCTATATCATTGGCGGTAAATTGAAAACTAATCAGGAAAGTTTTATAAGGAAGCAACCGCCAGCATTCTATTCGTCAGGTAAAATTTAAAAAACCACAAATGTAAAATACTCATGGATAAAATCAGCTGCTACCGTGCATTTAGGACGAGTAAAAAGACGGGATATGATGTGTGGCTTGTACAGTGATTTTGGATGTCCTGGTACGGGCGTAACCTAGTGTCTGTGGCCCAAGCTATAAGATTATCGTTCACTGTTAAACAAACCTGTGTAACCCCACTGGAAACAATTGTTCTGTTTCCTTCCTGAAGGTATTTTTATCGCACATCGCTTTGATCCTAGAGATGGTGTTCCATTGGCTTGGATTTTTTATTTACCCGCCATCTACTTACCGTCCTTCTCTAAACGATGTGACTCATAACACAATTATGCTCACATTTTGAATTCAAACAATTACAATTATGTTCGACCACTAGTGGCCGTAAACTCCTTCTGGACGTACCATTCCAAACGTATATGACATATCATATTGATTCCATATATCTACTCATAAGCATTTACGGATACTTTTGTAGTTTCCATTATATAAACATTACCCAGTTGTTTTGCGCTCGTTATCAGTCTGACTTGACCTCAAGGATTTAAGTTCTAGTGGCAAACAGGTGACCTCTGAAATGAACGCAGAGTAGGTTCTACAGATGGATTTTTCGAGGTAGATTTAGTCAAGCAACTCACAGTGGAACTATGTGATTATATCCGATGACTTAGACGCAGATTTTCACAGATGTTGAGATGTGACTGCATATGCAGAAAAACTCACTGATCAGCAATGCTGTAAACAGATCATTATTTTTGGCTTTCAATGAAAAAGAAGTAGACACTTTGTTTTATTCATAGACTGTTCCAAATATGCACTTGTCTGTATACCAAGGATAATAACCTAATGTGACTACATTTACTGGTCAGTTTGTGCTTCCCTAGCCAACAGTGGTTTGGTTTTTCTGTGGTTGCAAGACAGAATTGTTGACAGGCAATGACTAATTCCATTCTCTCACCCTTTATCTACAAACACCTTGCTCCCATTACACCTGAATGATGGTCGATTAATGCGTTACAGACACAGATGTAGCTATTTAACTAAAGTCTTAGAAACGAAATAGTTGATCATCCTATAAATATAAACTTCCCAACAGTTCTGAAGTTAGTTCTTACTTCTCAGACAATTGTTTTTTAAAATCAATATGAGCCTAGTTGAAACAACAGTTTAACAAGAAATAAACTATGGTATGTACCTTAGCAGAACAGTTGAATATGTTACAAACATGAACAGTTGGATGATGTTATATACTAACAACAAAATTGTAACGGTTACAGCTCCGAAAAACTCAAAAATAGCCGTCTACTGCGCCAACGAAACCGGAAGGATTCTAGGGTCACACAAGTGAGTTCTGTCTAACAATTGTGTAGCCATGGATAAAGAGTCCAATGTGACATTGACTCGTCTATGAAAATATACTGTAAAACCTTTCATCCTGAGGCTCTGTTTGGCATACTCAGTTTCATAAACAGTCAGTGATGGGAAACGAACAAGTGGACCGATTACCCTTATTTTGTGAGAATTAGAATATTTATGAGATTCATGAATATCATCGGTCCAGAAAGGATAACAGTAATAGGAGAATTCTCAATGCACCGCAGTCAACGTGGTGAGGAACTGGTGCTTATCAACAAAACGTTGCACAAACCAGATCATTTGCTGGCAGACCGTTTGTCACTGTACAATGCAGACTGGTTAATAAGCAATCCTGTAAAATTAGAGTATTGAATATACCAAACTACTGTGAAGATAGAAATTGTCGGGGTCAAGATCTGTTCATTTTGGAACGTATCTCCCACCTCTGAGGTCACCGTTGAATCGCTTATAACAGCCCGTTGTGTTGGCGTATGCACGACAGCACATCAACCTGACCTAATACCACAGATTACCAAGTGTAACTATCTGATAGTGTTCCCTAGTGTTCGAGGATGACTTAAATGTGCACCAGAAATTTGTCAAAAATTGTCTTATATTCGCTTTCATTCACACCTTTTGCACGTACGAACTGCTCAACGCAAGCAGTTGCGTGACTAATACAAAAACAAGAATGCGCAAATAAAGATCTTTTTTCCATGCATACAGACACATAAATCTGTTAGAAGCGAAACTGTTTCACAAGGCAAAGAAAATATATTCCCGTTTTCCACCCTTCTTTCAAGCATACACCGGTTACCTACTTCCTGTCATCCGCGTCGCATTCAGTCCGGTACCCTCTTAAGCTCCGCACAAGCGTTTGACACTGGCTGGAATACTCGACAATGGTATTGATTTCATCCAACAGCTCACGGATGTCGTCACTTTCAATGATTCCAGTCTCGCGAAACCAATGAAATCGACCTCCAGTACAGTGAGAAATTGTTCTGAATGAAAGAACGGTAAAAAAAGCAAAAAGACTTTTTAGTAAAGCAGAGACCTATCAAACGGGATGTACAGACCTTCTTAACCACTTGTCGTCCGTCGACCCCACCAAACTTCATTTTCGGCAGCTGGATCATGAACGTGGAAGTTATCCGAGCCGTTGATTCGAAGAGCTTTTCGAAACAGAAACGAACAGCTAGCAATACAAGCAGAAATGGATTCGTACAACTACTGGGCAGAAGTTATAAACGACGAAATCCCAAGGGCGAGCTCCCAACTAATAGTCCGAGAGAGATTATGAACTAAGAAACAAAGAACATGTACGGGATGGGGAAGTTAGAAATTTTACCCGACTGTTGAAGTTGTAACCGAACTGGAGTTCAGTTGTTGAAACCCAGTACCACTACCTCAATTTTGAGATGCACCAGAAAATGGCCAACAAAGACTGGAAATCTGATGTTACGTTTTCGAAGTTTTAATTACGAAGGTAACATATGAGTATAATTCTTAGTATATTGTAACAGGTTAAGAACAACCGGTATCTTTAGAAACAATTTGAGATGAGTATGTTTTTTGGTAGACTTGAACACACTTCCTGGTCTGTAGGCCGTGATTTCAGTTTCGATCCAGATGCCATTCATTGCATGGATTGAAAGCTTTGAACATTGTGCTTTGAACGGTCAATTTAGAAAACCACCTCAGGAATTGAATTTGAAATGTTCTGCAGACCTTTCCTCATAGGATGTTCAACAGTAGTAGACATATAGAAGACGTACCATTTTCTGGTATTGAATAGGCCAATACGATTGCTCTTGATGAGAAGAAAACAGGGTTCACCAAATAGAAACACTTAACATACCTAAATGCACAGCCATACGTGCCTGTTGGCTACACACAAATCCGACTGTCAGTTTACGGAGATTAGGATAAGCGTACAGCTTAAGCCATGTACCTTGAAAAAAGAGCTGACAATTATGATGGTTTAGTGACACAGGTGTTTTGTTAATCCGACACGCTCAACGTTTTAATCCCTAATCTAATCGATTCAATCATCCCAACATTCTGGCCTAAATAAAGATAACGTCTTTTACTTACAACAGCAGATCATATTTTAGGCAAGAAATATCTCGTCCAACGAATCTGATGTTAAGTTACTGACTGAATGGTTACAGGACTGTAGTGAGACAAGGGACAATATAATCGATCACCGCTGCATTCGTTCACATAATCGCCAACCTATTTCCATCATAGTTTGGCCTGTGCTAATGACACGAAAAGGCTAAACATAAACCCTGTCCTCAGAACTATATGCGCAAAACTAATTAAAACTGAGATATTTTATCAACGAGATTATTCACAGGGTAGTGAACACGACCCACAAGCGACTTTTTAAACAGTCTGATTAACGACCAATTTTTAACCAATGGTTTACTAACACCCATTGTCTAAAGGCGGGTTTATCGGAGTTAGAAGGTTTTGGTCAACATTACGTGGTTTTTAATACAAAATGATTGAAACCCTTAACCATTCACCAGCAGCATTCTACTATGTAATCTCATAGAGGTAGAGCTTAGTCACAAAGCTATTCTTCAGATTCATTATAATGAATACGTGATCTGCTCTTTCCCCTTTTGAGAACACCATGATAAACAAAATGCTGCTGCTGTCTAAAAACCACATTGCATCGTTCGATAAATTGTGTCCCATTTAGATAGTGACTGACATTCTGTGCTCACCGCCTTCCCTAAAGGCGATCAGTTTAATTGCCATATTTTATCTCGACTTTTCTTCCTATATCATTAAATGCTAAAGTAAAGCTGCCTTGAAACAAGTTATCACATGAGACACTGATGATGCTTTGAGTCCTTCATTCTAAATCATATATAGCATACAGGGACTGCTTCACCGTTCCACTGTTTGGTTGTACAATCACATTGTGATAAATCGTTTATTGAGGTAGGTAAGCAAAGATGCGTTCAAAGTGAGTAGATCCAGGTATTGGATTTACGAAACATTGATTTGTTCACTGCTCACAATGAGACCATGAATGTAGTGCTATACTGGTGATGGTAATATGAATATTTAGAAAAGAAACTTGGGAAGAGGATTCCCCATAGCAAGAAACGATCAATATCAACTGCTTTCGCTCATACTGAACTCAAACATTACAAAGAATCTGTTAATCGCTTCCCTTTGTATGTCAGCACTACATTGCTAGGGTTTCGTGTGATCAAACATTACACTGTTGATCTTGAAGGCGTCAATACTTTGAGGACTGCAGATGATGTGAGCTTCCGGAATGAACTAACTATGTAACAATGAAATGGTAATACGACTTGTCTCTCAAAGCCTGGTTCGCAGGCAACTGACGTTGAAATGTATAAGCCCAGATTGTGGGTTTGTTGCTAGTATGCCGCTCCAAAAGGTTGCTTACGGGGACATTAAGCGAAAAACGGTGTTTTCGACTGCCACTGAAGTTTACATAGAGACTGACATACTATAGACAAAGGACACCCGGTCATTGGTTTTCGTAAGTTGCTTGTGGATATCGAAATGCAACAATTTGGGCTTGAAAATAGACATTTTCTTGTATATCGTCTAGCCCACTGTGGTTACTTTCGAAACTGTTCAGAATACAGAAAACGAAAATCTGTTGTTTGCTTGTTTAAACATTCTGTGGAAACATTAATCGAAGATAGAAAGGTCTCGTTCAACGGTGGTTAAACATTCCAGTTGATGGACATTGCTTCCTATACACAAAATATTGGGTAATGAAAGAAATGAAACTAACCGGTTGTCGGTCATGCCATAAAGGTAGACAGTCATAAGCACTAGTTGAAAAATGACTTCAGGAGCATTTTAGTAACTGTGAGAAGATGTGAGATCAAAACGTCGAAGCTTGTTTTGTCGTGCATAAGTCCGTTAGCTTCCTTGAAGAAAGAAAATTGATTTATTTCTTATTGTAACTATAAAAGTCTGGTAGGCTGGTTCAACCATTTTAATTTGTTAATGATATATATATATAATAGTGGCATTTCATAATGAACGTTATTCTAATATACGATAACATAACCGACGATAATATTTTGCCATGTAAAATTAAACCAAATCTTGTGGTTCAAATCATGTCAAGAATTGAAATTTTTTGTTTCGAAAACTGTGAGAAACGTTAGAAAACCTTCATAAAATATCACTGAGCGGACCAGAATCTCTTCTCCAGAAACATCCGTGCTTCCAGCACCTCACACGATAACATATAACGGAACCTAAAGAGATTCAAGTTTAAAAGCTGTTTTGTATAACTTTTAGGCAATTTGCAGATAATGTTATCAAGATTTGAAACCGAAATTACGTCATCTTCAGAAAAATCGAGTTACACATTAAAAAGTATTCACATATGATCACAGGATTCTTACACCCACTGACTCTTCATTTAGCCTTTTTCAAAAATAAGCCTTAGATTCAAATTTTCCTCCCTTCAGAGCATCTCGGTAATATATGTTATTGTAACGACCGGGATTAGAAATGAGACGAGTGAAAAGTCTATGAGAATGATAAAGCTGCTAGTAATTGTGTGTGTTCTTCAATTTATAACACCCGAATTTACCAAATACCTACTAAATAATCGATACGACATAAAAACAAAGAAAAGACTGTTTTGTCTGTATACTCATGATTGTACATCACCTTTGATAACATAATCCTTCTTAGCAAAGAGGCTGAGCATGCTTTAACTCCATTTTCTATGAGTTGTATTTGTGGAGTGGGAGTTGTGAATCAGCTGATAAATAAAACGGAAAATCCGAAAAGTTGATTCTGAACACATCACTGTTAATGTGGAACCAACATCAATATAACTACTGCAACCCATCCAGGAAGTCAGTGGAAGTCGAAGATACCTACGAAAAATTATTTACTTATGTGGCCATATAAGATCGCGTGTAATGCGTGACGAATATGTTTTCGAACTAATTTATCTAAGTATATTTTTCCACTACTCATTATAGATTTCATTATATATGGACGGATTCCTCGAAATTTTAGGCTGCTAATGGAATGGTTTGAAACCACCGTTTAGATTAACAGGACATGTAAGATTTCTCCTCCAGAATATCCGTTTAAAAATCAAATTTCAAGTGATTGTAACGTGCTTGAATTTTCTATTTACCCACCGCCTACTCACCTCTGCTCTCTAAGTAATGTGACTGATAACACAATTATGTTCACGTGGAGATCGCTCCGGTCGCCATCTCGAATTTAAACACTTTCAGTTATTTTAAGCTGAACATCACCCACAATTGATCGGGGCTTTCGCATTCCCATGGACTTTCCAGTCAGCTCTTTTCGAACAACAGAAGCTCTAGACTCGAGTTTCGCTCTAATTAGAGGTCGTCAGTAGTGCATATCCTCGCCACTGCGTGGATTGGAATAACGGCTACGCTGTTCACGAGGCAACCGCATTGACCACTGTGCCACTGACCTAACATTAGGCAGGGCCGAATTATCATGTTAACAACCTTCAACCACTTTCGCTTGTGAGTGATGGTCAGGTTGCCCGATCGTCTTGATAGGAGACAGTTACCGCCTGTTAAATCCAATCAATAACCCCGCGATTAGGACTTCTTAGACAGGTCGAAAACTCCGATCTCATTAAACCTGCTAGGCGATATTTTAGTTTACTGATGAGTTGAGTTTTCCCATATTATAATTCGGTCGTGCCTAATGTGAGGTCAATGACGCAATGGTAAACACGGTTGCCTCATGAACAGCATAGCCGGAGTTATAGTTCCGGCAGAAGCAAGGATATGCACTATTGGCGAGCTCTAATGGGAGAGAAACTCGAGTCTAGTGCTTCTGTTGTCTGAAAGGGGCTGACTGAAAAGTCTATGGGAGTGCGACAGCTGCAATTAACTGTGGGTGATGTTCGACTTGAACTAAACCAAATCCCCCACTTTCAGTTATGTCTGACCACTGGTGGCGAAAAACTCTCTCTGGACTTTCCATTCCAAGCGTATGTGACATATCATATTGATTCCATATGTGCATTCATACGAATTTACGGATATTTATATGGTTTCTATTATAGAAGCATGACCCAGTTGTTGTGCAATCGTTATCAGTTTGACTTGATTTCAAGGTGTTTAGTTCTAGTGGTACACAGGTGACCGTTGAAGTGAACGCAGAGCAGGTTCTACAGTAACAACAGCAGTTTCTCTCTCTGATGAAAAGTCTTGCAACAGCTATTTGTTTTACAAATACCCCACTTTTAAGAACTTCTTTCTTTATTGTTATGAAAGATTGTACGCACTATTATTTTGGTTGTAAGTAAAGTGCTCTTTTTGGTATAAATACATAAGAAACACGACTTCCATTTAGGTATCATTAAAATTAATCTTTTATGCGACGAACCGAGACATTCTTCCCGATCAGCCTAGTTTGCCACCTACCTCAGCACGTCAGCGGTTTTGGTAATATTAGCATAGCGACCAGGTAATGCACCGCCCGTGTATTTGTCGTAGTCGTCCACATTGTAAAGCGCCACATGAAGACGCAACTTTGGGTAGCAACAACGTTGATCCTGCAAGTAAGAGACAATGATATCCCCATCTTGGTCGGGAACACCGGAAGTGAAGAGATAGAGTCCAAAAGGGTCCTCGTTCAGATCCCGTGATGTTTCATTTTCTAAAGCAAATCTGAAGAGTTGTGAGATGATGAAGTCTGAAGCTAGAAGAGGAGGTTTCAAATTCTTTGTAACATTGGTAAGCAGTTTTAAATTTCGTGAAAATAACTAGATGAAAACACAGTCTACAATGTTAGAAAAAATGAAGGAGAGTAAGATTTTGTGCCACACGTTAACATGATCATAATGATGCTCATGAGTGGACGGTTACCGATGTTAACCCCATGAGAAATACGGTGCATAAAATCCAGTCAATGGGGAAACAAGAAGCACACGTTTACATCCCAGATACGTTAGAAACTTGTCAAAGGTAGACTCGAATTGCAGCTATCTATCTTACGGCCGTACCACCTGTTCCACTCTCAGCAATGTAGCCACCGAAACCAGCGGAAAAAAATCAGCCAAAATCGATGACCAGCAGATTCACCAAAACATCAACTTCAAGTAAGTGTGAACTATTGGGATTTGAGCATCCGCACAAACTTCTGTCGGATGCAGAGACCGTCATTACGTAACTAACCCTGATGTTGGTACCTCTACCGTGTTTGAATGGTTTTAAATACTCAATACAGCATGTGACGTTATCGTCGACCGACAGATTAGAGTCATGAAAACGAAGATTACTAACTGATAAAACTGTTTTATTCAAACTACAGTTCACGGATTGTGCCACACGGTTCTCTTAAAGTGCCACCAAAAGAAACAGATGGACAAGAATACACAAAACCAACGGCAAACATTTCTTTTGCCTTGTTCAATGGAGTGACAATGGGACTAAAACAGATGACATGAAAATGATAATCTAGTAGAGTCGTTAGGGATAGCTTTCTGAACAAGATTCCGTCACCATTCATTCTAAACCAACAGAGGTCGAATTCAGTCAAATGCATGAAAGCAGCTAAGTAAAAGGTTTTTCAGATCTCAACTCGATTAGACAAAACTTACGCTGAAAACGAGCACGAAAAAGACAATCAATTCATTTACAGTTTACGTTTCCCGAAGACGAAAAGAAAACCATATACTATACTTGACTGGAACAAGGTTGAAACCCCATGAACTAATACATCTGTTTATAACATAGTTTTCTATGAAACTGCTATTCGGTAGGATCTGTTAAAAACGGTGCGAATGATTAAGCACACACCTAAGTCACATTCAGTAGATATGAAATAGACCTACGTAGACTTCTCAGACGGGAACGACCCAATGATTGAATTGGTAACAGAAAAATGAAAAAGGTGCCTGAATAACCTACTCTAAACTCATACGTGATCCACCATGCAACACTTGTCGTTAGACTGTTGCTCAGTGATCAATGATCAGGTACTACACTATCCGCCTGCATATTGTGAAATGGTTTTACTCACTGAACCAAGATGTCGATATTGACCGACTAATGAGTGGCCTTATTGGGACGGCTTTACTGAAGTGTGTACCGTTGCTGGTTTGTTTAATCACTGATGGTACAAACATTTGCAAGGCAGATTAAAACCGTGCGCCGCTTTCAAGTCCCCGATTGACTTAAGTGGATACGCGATTACCCAAACGACATCAGTTGAATGTACGGCCAGCGTTTTGCACGCACGGTATGCAGTCGAAGGTGAAATACTATACCAAAATGACCACTTTTGACAGGTTCTATAACAAATCAATCCGATTGTTTTATCATTAAAAGTGTGGTGGATGCAAAGAAACTGGCTAGGACATGCTAGCCATTTGAGCTTGCTTGTCATGGACACTGTTAATCAATTTCAACTTAGCAGTGACGTCTAGTCGTCATTATTTCCAAATGAGATTAACATTTTTCTATTTATATAATCAATACATCATGCAGATTTCTAAACCTTGACGTAAATCTGACGTCCTTTTACCTTGTAAATGAACCACAGACAAGGATTTTTATTGTAAGCACGCAAAAATGCATATAATCCACTCACTGATTAACCGGTGCTTCAACGTTCTATATGAAATGCTTGCAAACTATGTGGTTTTGAAACACTCAAAATCGATAGCCCACAACATATTACCACAACGCTATGAGTTCTACAACACATACGTAACAGTATAATAAGTACAGTGATTCGGATGTTGGTAAATCAGCAATTCCATGATACAGTTAGCGATACTCGTTTCCGGATTGGTTTGCCACAATGATTCAAATCAAAGGATGTTCACATACATACATGATGATAAGTCGATTGCGCTCTACCACCTAGAGTTTAACACCCTCCATACACAAAATAAGTGGCAAGGAGTGCAAGTGCGTTTAGAAAATATTGCTTGCAGGAGAAAAAATCTACGCCGACGGAGAAGTATTGGGATCTGGACGGTGAAGGTTGTTAAATGAATGCACGTTTTAATGCACTGGAATCAATCAGTTTCTCAACCGTAAACTAGTAACTTCTAGTGTTTCCGTAAATACTTACCTCAGAACGATTGAGAGCATACTGAATTGTGATCAGGTAATTTTCCCTGGGTAAGTTAACCCTAGAAGAATTGGCCAGAATGGACAGACTATGATTAATTCTGGCTTTCATTCTTTTTACAGTTCTATCGCACTGGCTAACTATCATGACTTTTTTGACATCTGATGATCACGTGACTTAATATTAGAATTTCAGAGCATACAGCAAGTTTCTGTTTTGCTGAGGATAACAATCATTATCAAGACAACTGATAGTGTTAATGTTGAGTACTTAAAATAACTGATACTTAATCACCGGCTGTAAGGATCGAGATGATGAAGACGAGTAGTCGCAAAAATACGGAAGTTAGGGAGATCGATTTGAAAACGTAGAATTACATACGGAATTTTGGTAGTGAACATCAAGAAAGAACTATTAGAGAGGACCACCTGCCTCTTAAATTTAACGCACTTTGTCAATCTGCCTCCCAACCAAGACCACTCTAGTGGTACCAATGTCCAGCCTCTGTGAGTTCAGTGAGACGACAGCTGAACTATAGGGCCATATGAACAGGAAGTCCGTGCAGTATTTCAATTTTGGCTAAAATAATACAACACTAGGTTTTCTTCCTTCTTTTACCGCTGAACGCCTCAATCAAAAGTTTCCGTGTTTCTCTCCACATTTTCTTATTGGTAAATATGTTTTATCCGTAATTTTGAAGTTGTGTCCAATCTGTCCTAAGGCTTGTGCACCTATAAACTCGAGATTGAATCAAACCATGAGGCATCGTATGGGATGCAAGTGTATGTGACTTCGGGTTATTTGGGCTGACAAATCAGGATTCCGAATGAGATGTTGTGAAGAACACCCTCCGGAGTCTCGAGAAAAAAATCCAGGCATTACCTAAGGAGCTGTTCTCATCCCATGGTTCGAAGCTACTGAGGCTTTGTCCGTGTTTCCGGAGCTATCTGAATGAACCGGATAAATGAAACGTTTAACTTGAGAAAAGGTGTCACTGGGTAACAGTGTTGCCAGACACTGTAAACAGAGTTGTTGCCCTGTTTTAATGGGAACTGGCACTCACCGGATGAAAATACCGGAGCGTGCAGTGGGACAGTAATTGAGCAGTTGAAAGCAAATTAAAAATTCACATATTTCCATGGTTATGGTGTTCGCCAGTTCTGAGAAAACGTCTTGGGTTATTTTGCTCGCAAGATGAAAGAACCAGAGATTTCAAGCAGCATCACGCGTATGTCATAAAACAACTTGAAAAGGTATCCCCACAACTTACCTCAATATACTACTCGAAATATAAAACCACGTGCGGATGGGTCAGTTAAAAAAAGGGCTACTAACACGTGCTAGCGTTCACTTTGTCTAATAGGACGAACTAGTGTAGTAAGGAGAAGCGATCGTGTTATACTATTAATACCACTGTTATTCAGTAGCGGGGTCAGAGCATAAATTGTAACATCGAAGTGGCAGCAAAAAAACACAAGGAGAAACATCGGAGTGCAGCGTCACATGAAGTGGTTCTCGGTACATAAAGGAACTGAGCACTGGTGTCTGTGGCAAACACGACCGTCTGAGCCCAGCACCGTACGCAGATGAATGTTTTTGTTTGTTGACTTGTTGAAACACATAACCCACGTGTTGCTTTCCTGAATAAATAATCCTTGTCATCCACGTTCTTGGTTCACAACACTAGGGTTATTACTTGATATTTGCTTCGGGTTGCTTTTTATTTTTTTGGGTCTGCTGTTATTTTTTGTTGACTTGATGTTGATTAACCGAAGTTTATTTTGTTTGCCTAATAGTAGGTAGCTGAATTGCCTAATTTCCCTCGTGATTGTTTAGCCCGAAGTGATAGACTGTCTCACCTTTCGCTCCCTTGATTTCTTCTGTTTCGTATCCCGGTTCATATCGTGAAAATTCTATGTTCCTCTAATCGAGAAGATAACCTTATATGTTGACAAAAACCTCTTTTGTATTTTACAGTTGACTTTAATTCATCTGTCTATTACTTGTGTTAAGCATTTATGCAGGTTCCCACAGGCGTCGTAACTCACAACTCTACTGTTTTTTGTAACGATTCCCAGTTAAAAACCAATGAATAAAACCGATTTTTATTTGGATGTTTCAATGTTATTTCACTACAGCAGAGAGAAGGTACATTTTAAGATGTTGCAAATGTTTTGTTTACTGTCACCAGTTGCAAACGTAATACCTACAGGTAATATACGACAGACAGAGACAGAAAGTGAATGGACAGGTATACAGTCACACCAAGTATCATGTGATTAACAGCACGGCTACCCGAAGGGTTGCTTCAACCCATAGTTAAACAAGACCCAGTGTTTCAAATTTCTCAGACGAAGACTCTTAGTCTCCGTTGTACGAGCACTGCATCGCCTGTTGTTGTTACTAAGCGAGATAGCAGTAAGGTGGACACAATGATTTCTGCGGCTTCACTTGATTAAATCTCTTTCTAGTTTTATTATCAAGTTGGTGTCTGAGAAGAAACTACCCAAGAACAACGTCCACCTCGCATGACCAACAAGTTTATGCAGGGATTCTATTTGGGACGAACTAAACAGACTTGTAGAAACACATTACCTAGCTGCTGAAATCCCCACCGAATTACTAGTTGAACCACGCACCAGCTTTGAAAAGTTTCGAGAAAAGCTCATCATAACACTAAGGTACTAACTGTTTTTCTTTACAGAGCTCTCTCACGATCATTCAGTTTACCTCTATTCCCTTAGGACAGTTTCAGGTATGTGCGCAATCTTTCGTTAGCTCAGTAAATACGCTCGGATAAATGTCATCTAATCTGGCGTGAAGTTAGAACTACTAGCCAAGGGCTTTAACAAGTTGAATACACAAGTTAAACTTGGGCATCTTTATATGTGTGGACAACCGAAGGATCTGTTGCCCATTTCTTCTGATGACATGGTCTGGTTACGTACAAACTTAGTGAATATTTCTAACTAATTCTTATCACAATCTATTTCCCGGCATTGCTGTCTTAAACAGGAACACTATTGGTCCAATAGAAAATTGATAACTATATATACTTGGTGGTTCTAAAACAGAATATAGGCTTTGCTGTTGTCATCCTAAGCACAGATGATTACATTACGAAAATGAACACTACGTCAGAAGACTAACAAAGAATCACGGAAGATAAAACTACTGCCATTAGCATATTGTTGGAATGACAAGTAGTGAAACAACTCCAGACATAGTTTACTGAACGCTCATATATCTGAAAATTAGTATAGGTGCCCAGAATCAGTCGGTAAGGAAATACTAACAGTTAGAAGTGGAATGGCACTGCGACCAATCTAGTGTATGAACAATTCAGTCAACCACAAAGTTGTTCGCCGGCTAGCTGGAACTTTTGATTCTTTCCGAAAAATGTCATCCCCCATTATCAAAAGGATTTCTTTGAATTAACGGTTACATTAGGACGTCTGTCAGTGAGTTCATAAGTCATCTATTTCGGTGAACTTGACCTCATTACAACTATTGCTGTTCATCAGACAGTCGGAATTTTACGTGGTTTTTTCCCTGGTTGGAACTATGATATATGTATTCTAGTTTGATAACTGAAGGAAGTTATTTTAATATTACACAACATGTTGGACCTGTTTACGGACGGAAGACGATTGGGTTATGGTATTCCACTAGACCGAACATTACTTTATGTCTTCTTAGTAATGACTGCATGGCAGTTCTCAGATAATATTTTCGAAACTGTATTTTACAGATGGTACGTTGATAAAACAAATTTTACCAGAACTGAACGTATCGATTTAGTTTCTAATTTTCTCAACTGCATTTATCCAAACCTATCTCACCATACAACACCTAAAAACACTTAAGCTTTTTAAATGTACTTCTGTCTAGTCATGACGTTAGGGTTTCAAATCGAACTGTTCGTTGCAAACAGAAAAAGGAAGGCGATATCTTCAGTTTTTCAGCCTTACTCCGATTGTGTAGCCTGGCCAAAATTCAATTTCATACAACCAGGTTTATTTACAAAAAAAAGTGCGGAGTAAAACATTACTGACAAATGGATATCTTAAAAAATGCACAGCAGCTTACATTATAACAAACATGTGCAATCAACTAGCTAACCTACTTCCAAAGAAAGATATATTTAAGTTTGCAAATCAAGAGGAATCGTCTGATAAATAATGCCATGCATATCTCAAAATCTGCTTTATATTGTACGTATGTGGTTCAGACCATCAGTAGGCCAGTTCTACCTGATCGCAAATGCAGTTTTCTGAGTAATCAGACGCTCACGTTGTTTACCACTTCACCTGCAGTTGTGGTGATGTTTGGATAGGGAGATCAGATGAACAACAATCTGAACGAATAAAGAAAAGGCTTCGATGTTTCTAAACGGTTGGCGGCAACTAGTCCAAACCGGTTTAGTCGATACCCAAAGCACCACATCATGGATCGTTTGGTAATTCATGACAGACAGTCACCAAGTTGACTCATTTAGCTCATTCAGAATATTGTTACTCAACCAGAACCCGAAGCCCCTTGCCCTTAATGAAAGTGTGTTGATCAGATCTCCCCAACGAGTGTTGTGTTCACAAAGGTGACTGAAACAACACGGTAGTTTGCTAAGGTTGAAACGTGTGCATGTCAATTCCTTTTTTATATCTAGCTGTTTGTAATACGTAATCTGCATGTCTTACGTTTGTGACCCATGAAAGCAGACGAAATGTTAATATATTCAAACAGAAATATTTTTTGCACTGATGAAACTGTTAAATGGAACCTACTGTTTCAATGTGCAGTGGTAGTCCTTAATGCCTTCAAGGCCATCTCCTGTTTCCTATTGTCTCAGTGTAGTATCTTCTTATCAGTTGAGCGGCTCACTCGTGATCGCCTTTTCTCAACATTGCCTCTTACTCACTTAGCACCCAAACTAACTCCAATGCTTCATTCGTATTATATATCGACCTTGATTTCGGTCCTAGTCTTGCATAATTGTGTCCGTTTAATACAACATAATTTTATACTTATTAATTTTATGTGATTGAGGTTTGTTGAATTTAAAGTACTTAATATCGTTCTTTATAGCATTTCATCGGGACATTTCTTTTACCGTTGTCTCCAACCCTTGCTCTCTGAAAAGATTGATTTACTTACGACCTTCGAGCTATCTGATGTTAATTATTTGTTCCATCGACACTGATTGGTTACGCGCCCTTGGTCTTCAGATGCATTCCATTCACCATGAGTTGCTGATTGACTTCGAGGTAGTACAGAAGCTGAAGTGATAGTTTTGACCCAAGGCGTTTATTGATTCAGTAAAATATATCGACGTCCCCTTGCACATCTGGACAATAGTATGATCAAAACAGTTTCCACCGTGGTTGTTGCTTGTTTAAACGACTCCATTCGACACCGTCATAAGAATGACGTCTTTGAAATTGTCCAGCACTCACTTAAAAGTCTATCAACTACAGAGACTGATTGCGAATGTTGACTTTTCCTAAGGCCACTGATATTCGATTGCGTCACTTTCACATCAGCCCATCTGAGAAATCTTATCGAAAGTCCGAGTTGACAAAATTATCATCTTTAGAGAAGCAAAACGTTGCATGATATCACCTATGTAGCCAACTTCGAACGATTATCAACAGAAACACAGTTATCAATCACCATCAAACGTGCCCTGTGAAGTGAAGTCAGGCTTTACTAAAATTCCATGAATACATCGTACCTTATAGCTGCTAACACGTTACGACTTCCGGAACAAGGGAGTTCGCGTGTCCAATCCCACGCCGCTTGCAAGTTCTTCTCATTCACTTCTATTCGCTGCGGTCGAAATGCTTGCAATTTTGATCCGAATGCGATCAAATTAAACGTGCTCTTCTGGCTTACTTGTTGTTCCAAAACATGACGTAAACAGTAGTGAATATGTACCAAATAAACTGAGTTTTGACCGGACAAATCGACCAGAATGACGACGTTGGGTTCAACTATGGTACCAAAGTATCCGCGACTTTCTTTGGTCAGCCACTGCACACGTTTTTCGAACAGACTGACCTGAGAAACAGCAGACATATTAGCCCTTTTATGCAAATCAGCATTGTGTTGTATGTGAAAGTTAATCACACGACCACCATTGTGAAGTAACTCAAGACTCAACAGTTTCACAACCGTAATGAGCAAGTAAACGGATATAAGTGTTTTTACACAGAAAATTTTGATGTTGTTTATTCGCGCAATGGACTCGTCTATCATATCCGACTGCAAGTACTAACCGCCGTTAATACCTTCGGATCCCTTCGCACTTTCTATAATAAATCGTACTACTCACGAGTAGTAAACCAAGTAAACAAAGTTGAGTGCTGCACTAGGTCCAGCATGATCAGATGAATTTTCAGTCCTCAAAACCATGGCCCGTTCAGAAACAGAAATGAATAAATAGTGTCAGCTGTACTGTTTAAATGGAAAGGATAACCACAGTTTGTGAACCTGGTGATGCAAAAACAAAATGACAAAAGTTTCACTCTTTTATGCACTCATCTGTTAAGTAAACCATAGGGAAATGAGTTCTAGATTCACTGTAGTCTGGATAGAAAGAGGGTCACGTGGGGGGGGGGGTTGTATGCTCGGAAGCTTTCTGCAGATTTCGCTACGGGGGTGGTCAAAGATTAGGAGGGAAGTGAACAAACGGAATGACCAATATCCAAAACGGTTTCATCAGCTGGCTGTTCACCTGCTTCTAAACTTTAGTCAAATATATGCCTAACTGCCATTACAGTGAGCTAGAAATTTTATGAAGATATTCAGTGGTTTGAGATCTTTCACTAGAAACTGGGGGAACCTACAGGAAAATGGCGTGACCGGCAGATGAATAGGAAGGATTTCACGATTCAAAAAAACGAGTTGAGGAAGTTTGAAATAAGTTTTCAAATCTACAAAAAAACAGTTGATTTCCTAGCTTCTGTGAAACCATGACTAATGTTGAAGGATCAGGGTGTATCGCAGCAAAATGTGGCATGTCTGATTGGTAATGAACTAGGAAAATGAACATTTTGACTACTGGGCTCTGATTTTTGCCATATTCAATGATGAGGAAGATTGCCGTAACCAAGTTACAGAAAATTTGCGCAAACTTTGAGGTATTGATAAATAAGTTACGATCATTTGGGTATTTCATCAAACTGAAACACCCGGATTGTAATAGTATCTAGTTGTGAGTGTCATAAAGAGTCATTTCTTGGGCAGATTAGTCTGGCGACTTGAAAATTATGGTTCGGTTATGAACGGGATATGTGACTTAACATTCCAATGGCTATACCAGAATTAGTAAACGAGTGCTGAAATATAACCCTGTTGAGAAAAACATATGGTGTTCTATTGATTAGATAGTCACCAAGTAGACTTAGTTAGTCTCAGTTGTACCTTACCGCTCAGGGGTGGTTTGAGTCAAATGACTACGACCACAGACCAAGGCATAGAAGGTACACATCAGTGTTGCTCGACATAACCCTGAATCCCCATCATGTACTACTCCGATAATGACGTGTGGTCATTTCGGCCGGAAACCTTCAATGGTAAGCATGAGACTTCTGTGAAATTGGTAGTGTAACACCAGTAAGTTGAACAGATGGTGGTGTGTTGATGGTTTATTACTGACAGTCAGACTCTTTAACTCACCACATCTCGTAACTGCTTTTGATACTCGAACAGTTCCGCCAAATCGACATGCACGTTTTTCACAGTTCCATCTGGCCAGCGCAGTTGCGTCATGCATTGCTCATGAATGTGCGCTTTAACCGAGCGTCCAATAGAAGGAATGTAGCCAGTCACTTGAGAATAGGCGTTTGGAGCTAAGACCTATCAAAAGGTATGCAGGCAATGAGTGTGAAGTAAAATGGACGGACTGGGGAGGTTATTTTGAATTGCTAGTAAATTAGACTATTAAATCCATATTGTGACTTTCTTTCAGTATGCCCAAATGGCATACGGGAAACTGGTACCGTTATAACCTTTGGGTATGTGTGACAGATATTGTGGACAGAACAAAGGAAGGACGGGAGAGAGTCAGGTGTGTAGCAAAATGTTATAGCGTACAACACCACATAACGTACACCGCATTCATATAGAAAAAAACTCATGAGGTAATACCACCATAAATCAAAACCAATAGATGAACAAGGTTTTCCGTGTAAGGATCAATCAGCTGTCCGCAAGTAGAATGATGACCGATTTTACCAGCTCGAAATGGTTGTTCTAAAACAATGGATCACATCTGCAAGATTCGAATGATATTTTTGTTGATCTGAAGTTGAATCTGTTTACTGGGACACATAAAACTGCGGCGATCTAGAGTACGAACGAATGTTGCTCCTGAGAATACAATTAATCGACGTATGACTTTTAAAAAGTCAGTGTAAATGCTGGGCTCCTGTTAACAACTATTCTGAAGCAGTTTAAACGGTTATTTACATTACACTGTCCGCTTCCACTCGAGCAATTTCATTTTTCACTCTGTCAAACCCTGAACGGT
This sequence comes from Paragonimus heterotremus, assembly GCA_013368495.1. Classification (NCBI taxonomy): domain Eukaryota; kingdom Metazoa; phylum Platyhelminthes; class Trematoda; order Plagiorchiida; family Troglotrematidae; genus Paragonimus; species Paragonimus heterotremus. Next base: position 87,958 of record LUCH01001310.1, read on the forward strand.
CTGAATCAACGATATTGCTTGGCCGATGAGACATTCTGCGTAGATTGAATCATTGTGTCCCGTTCTCCGTCAAGCCTCAAAAATAGGTCTTCGGCACACTTCTGAATTGTTGATGTCATTTCATTTGAGGACTAGCCTCGACTTGTCTTTGTTTCAGTTTATGGTCCCATTGATAAAGTCAGTTCCCAGGCTTCCGCGGTATTTACATACTTAAGATTTAGCGACGGATATTTCGAATCTTCCCGATAAAGCCAATCATTCTAAGGTATTTCCGATTCAGAGTGTCTGCTACTAAATCAGTGCATTTACTGTGGAGCTCAGTTGTAGACATTCAAAAAGATGAACTGATAGGATTGCTGGTGCTTTGTACTAGTAACGTTCAGTTTCTGTTCAACAATGCAATCTATCGGCAAAGAGATGGAGTGGCAATGGGCTCGTCTGTAGGTCTCATATTGGCTGGCGTTTTCATGAGTAAACTGGAGGTTGACCAATTAAATGCGGTCACTGAACAATTTACATTTTACAAACGCTATGTTGATATTTTTTGTGTCGTCAGTGAGGATTGTAGCATGAAAAGGGTTATGGCGGCTATTAACTCAATCCATAACAGTAGTAACTTTACCAAGAATTCGGACAATAATGAGAAAATAAATTTTTTGGATGTTGGCATAGTAAGAAGAGAAGATGGTTCAATCTGACGATATGCGTACAGAAAACAGACTTGGCAGTTCCGTTCCGTTAAATCAAAAGCAAAACTTCATACGATATCCGACGACCATAGCTTTAAAATCTGCACACCCGACACTTCACCAGCTGGGCTAGATTCTCCACGAGGAGTGTCTTTGCAAACCGGCTGCCTGATATGTTCCATTCGCAAGACAACGTAGACAATAGAGTCAAAACGTGAGTCATCCTCGGTGAGTAAGAAACTTGCGTTTATTAGTCTTCCTTTCAAGGGAGATCCTATGGCTATCCATAACGTCTGCTGACCGATTTTTAGACTCACCCTAGTTATTGTTATCATAGTTATTGCGTTGTAATTAATCTGATGACCGAACACAGAAAACTAGTCTTTTTCACTACTTTGGCATTCTCATGACTTCAATGGGTACTTTCGAAAGAACTGAGTTTAAAACGAAACGGTTGAACATGATGATAAGTAAAAAACATAGTCAAGGAATGACTTCATACCGTTATAAAGTAATCTAACGAGACATAGCCACTTCGCCTATAGACTAGAAGTCTGGCACAAATTAAATCTGGGGTGTGTTCAATGTGAAGTTATCGTCATCGTTAGACCTTAGGATGAACATCACTCAGTTTCGTGTGGAAATCAGCGACCTGAAATCCCCTTTCGCACCTTGTGTTTGCCCCAAACAGTGTAATTGACAAACTTTAAGCGATGTTTGAGTTCGGATTTACGTGCAACAGCACCTGACAGTAAACCACATTTGAAGAGATAGATAACTTAAGTGATTAACTACATAGTAGCTTGTAACAATCACCGTAGGCTACTTGTTTAATTACTAGTGCCTACTCGTGAATAGCATGTTCCACCTTCCTGCTTCACTATCCAACCCGTTAGATTGCACGCACAAACAGCGCACTTTGGGCGATTTCTTTATCGATGAACAGTAGTATACCTCGACGTGACCTTCGTCTTTAGCGTCCTTGGATCTCGGTAGGTATCAGTATGTCTATCACCACTCAGAAATTGTTATCCCTTACACGTGGAATATTTGTCGTCGTTGTGAAACATGAAGGACTCACACAATCATGAATGTTTTTATTCCACTGTATTATTATAGAACCTCGGTTTGAACACTTTTACTAACGGATTAGCAGTCATTCACGTATGGATCAGATATTTATGTATTTTCTACTTAAACCTTGCATGTGAAATTACTTGAGAAACTTCTGCTACTCTAACAGTTACAGCTTGCGCCTAGAGTCTAACAACTATTGCAAGCAGAAGCGAACAGCAGGAAGAACCCTATGTAACTTGCGTGCAAAAGTAACAGCTTGCGCATTATTAGGCTTTACTTGGTGCCGAATTGAGCAAAACTACATTTCATATGACTATGAAATGTAAACCTCTGTTCTCGGAACGGAAACTTATGCAAGTTGATGTTGTTGAGACAATATCATACGGAACAACCTATAAGTTACGCAAGGGAATAGAACACATAGACCGATCAATGTCCTAAGTTAGTCGTCACCGGTACGTATAGGTGTAACTTGTGTGCGTGACTGAGTCCAAATGTATAATTTCCGAGGTTCCTGTGTGATGTCGTAGCTAAGCAGGCGGAGTACTTGTCAAGTTTGGACATGCTGTGTCTGTGGCTGGTTCGACTTGAGCGGATTTTTCGCAACCGGATCTCGCCTTGAATTGTTAAATCTAACGTACTAACTAGTAAAACAGTTTACTCTAACATGTGACCAGTTAGTGGTGGTTGTGAACAAGTAAAAATTGAAAACTACAAACAGACGAGATCAACATGCTAAAAATAATATTTGGTTTTACAAACCGTGATACTGCAGGGAATCCTGTACATGTTTTTGCTTGTCTGTTCATCCTAGGCACTGCTTATTGCCCGTTATTCTAAAATCAAGTCTATTTTCCGTTGTTTTGGAAACACAACTGGCTATCCTTCTTTTTCCTATTGGGACGCCGTGCAAGCTTCGGCAGAAACACTTAATGAAACGCTAGTTATTGGTTTATTTTTCAAATAAGTATCTGCAAAATGTTACGGTTTGATACAGTACATGTCTTTGCACTTTCAAGTTACATCAAGAGGAGAGAGTGCACAAGCACTTACCTCAAATAATCCCAGTTTGCGAGCTCTTAATCCTTGTCTTTCAATCCATTCACGTGAGGTACAAGGTGACAGTCTTCTTGACTTCTGTCTTCCATCTGCAACTCGGAGGACACTTAGGTTGAGTGGTCCATGAAGCATGCTGAGGTCGGGCGGTTGTGGAAGATGATGTGTAGGTGATTTGGTTGTAGCATCAACCAACTCAAGGGCGCCATCCACAGCTTTATCGGCTAAATGTTGTGAATTCTCTGTACGCAGACGGACCTGCCGTACAACGTTCAGAATATGCTAAAATGGTGGGACAAAACATAGAAGTTAAATATGCTGGTGAAACTAAACGTCACACTAGTAAAAGATCGTCAACTGACGAACTTTTCAATTCCGAGGTGACGATCAACTACAGTGCTGAATACCAGAGTCGTGTATGACTTTTATATTGGATCAAAATGTCTCCTGTTCACTTGTTCAATTCCTAGGGATCCAAAGGCTCAGACGGTTCAGCTGTGTACGTAAGCGCAAGTTGTTCACTTATAATAACGATTGCATTAGAGCCAAGGGCAAGTGCGTCGCAAGAATCTTATTTGCTTTGTAGTGATATCGGACCGGAGCAGTTATCTCATCACAGCACATTTGACCGATTAAAGCCACCCAATCAGAAACAGTCGGATGCTACGCCGCGTAAGCGAGGGAGGATTAAAACGGACTGTTTGGAAATATGGTGTACTTATAAATGCATTTATAAATTACGATCATGGAAAGCAACGATGAACTAGCCAATCAAAACAGCATAACTGCTGTTCAACAGCAAACACAAGCGTAGACGCCGTTTTTTTTATCTATAGTACAGTTCTTGCTTGTCTAATAAGCCCAGACTGCGTAATGTCGTTCAGACCTTTGATGTTCCGATATTCCTAGATACTTCAGCCGAGTATGCGATACTTTACATAAGTGCGTCAAACAACAGTGGTTAGTTCGTGTGTCATAGGTAATGCTGTGCTCTTGGCAGCCATGCTTGTTGATAAGCGGCTGGAGGTTTGATCAGTACACATTGTACACCGCTCACAGTTGACCTCGGCGTTACAGTTAAATAAACGTTTCAGAAGTACGGCGACTGCATTTCACCTTCGCTAGTACTAGAATGTACTTACCACGACCAGGGTTTAAGACTTGGTCCGCTTTTTCCTAAGGTAACTATTTGACCATTGTGCTTCTCGTCAGACACAACCAAAACATCATGTCCAACTGCCCAGTCATATTCATTTTTGAGCAAAGTTTATGTTAACCAATCACAGGCAGGAAACAGTATCAACCAAATCCCCGACTGCTTATTGGTATTCAAAACAGTGTTCAAAATTTTTAACAAACTTAACGATTTTGACTTTACTCAGAACATGCGTTCGTGAGGTCATCGAGTGCAGTTAATAGGGTCCTTGCATTTATGGATATTGGGCACTATTGAGAACCAAATGTGGCTGAACATTTGGATGCGATACTTTGAAAGTACTGAGAGCAGGTTCACTGGTAAAGTAGACAACACAGTTATCTGAGGAGAAAGTGGACCGAAGTTCAGGTCCATTCTGGAATAATGATATACACTAGTGAAGTGTATTAAACGAGATAAAATCAAGTCCACTCTTTTGTTTGGGAGAGAAAGTGTGGCAGAAAACTCACGCATACACCCCTCATGAAGTTTGATTGAGTTGGGCTACGGATGAAAACTACAAGGTAACAACCCGGACACCAGTAACGGTTTCGCCGCTCGTGACGGAGAAATTTTGCTTAAAATCTTTACGGACACAGGTGTCAGAAATTGGATAGGACTATTTGTGTAACAACATTCTTCTGATCGCACAAAGTATACGCTGTCAAATGATCATACTTCCTGTACACTGCCAGTTAAATTAGGCGCAACTTGTGATTCTTTCTCCTCGCCCATTCAAATACAGAGTTCAAGAGTCGAAGTTTATTATGTGAATGTCATTGCATACGACCAGTGGAAACACACTGAACGTAATCGCTCACGTTCAGAGTTATCCCTGCAGATCAACGTAACGTTCATATGGTGAGAATGTATGTCTCAAATACTGTTCACTACTTTTGCCCATCATTGTTTTTTAAGAAAGTTAGTCCCACTGAACATCATCGGCAGCTGATTCAACCTACCACGGGTATCACCAGTATTACCCAAACCAGAAAATTGAGGTTCTGACCTCCGAATAAGTGTCAGAATGACAGTCTAGACGAGTATCTGCTAGACCATGTGGATACGAGTAACAGAGATGCAGGAATATATGTGAGTCACTCTCCTTAGTTGTTGTGCTCCATTTCTCAATAGGATAAACTTGAGCAGCCATTCGTGGTTGTTGTAAAAACTAACAGGCATTCGTAACTTGTCTCAGAAGGGGTTGAGAGGAGTTTTAAAAAAAATCGGCCTCGGTGGTTATCAGCAAACGTCATGGGTTTAATGCATTGGTATGCATAATGATGAGGTGACTGAAACAGTTGTACGCTACTTCTCTGATAGTCACTATAACCAACTGCTTGAAAAATTCGGCTCTATTCGTTTCTGAGAACGTGATAAATTATTGTTGGTAGATAGGCTAATCGCAACTGGCTGTAAGATTTCAACTCATGTAAAAAGAAGATGCAGTAGCTAAGGGCTGAAATATTCGTGCTGCCATTTGAGCAACGGCAAATTTAACCACATACCCTCTTGGCGTTTTCTACTGTCTTGCTTCAAGTGGTTTTATTGGGGGCCGATGTGGATGACAGATGCATCTATTTGGGGTCCTGTGCACATTTCCGATCGAATGAACACCTTTCTTGTGAGTACGTACCTCAGGACTTTTATTGTAAGCTTATTCGTTTTCTACTCGAAATGTAATATGGGTCAAAATTATGCCTGAAAGACTCAGTATGGTTAAACAATAAAAGGTAACACATCCAAAATGGTTTGGTGCCCCTTTGCAATAATACATGGTACTCCCTAATCTTTCTCTCCATAGAAACACCAATAATTGCGAGAGCCTTTTGTAAGAAGTACGTATGTTCGACGTAAATTATTATCGCCATATGTAATCGCAATGTAACCCCTCGTCCTACCTGTGAGTTTTGAATTTCTTGAACTAAACGTGCCACCTCATCACTTGTGTAGCTCGACTCATCCGTGCTTGCAGCGAAACAATGATACACATTTTCCGCTCTAATGTTGGCCAGCTGTGCTAAAAATTGATTCACCGCTGGATTTCGACAGTCGTAGGCCACTAGATGCAATCGTGGTGTCGGCTGACCAGCCAATACTTGTTCCACATAGTCGATGATATGTCCTCCGGCCTGATCGGGACAGCTTCCACACACGATTACGATACAGTCCAAGGTTTTCCTGCCGTGGGTGAGCATCTGAAACGTCAGTTTAGAGTAAACGGGATTAGGACTTCAAGTTAAAAGGTGTCGAGTGAGAACACTTAGCGCCCTATCACTGTCTGTTTATCCAAAATACGCTAGCTCAAGAATGCGTTTTCTACTGAAGTTTTCAGCACGCACAGCTCTTGTGGTAGGATGTGTGATCGAAACTCATCGGACATGAATACACGAGGAGTGATGAGAACGATATAACCGGTCTTATTTCGAACGATTTTTGTTTATTAAACGCATAATGTGTAGTTTATCCCCACTTCTGAAAAAAGGGGAGAACAGCCTACAAAAACAACAAAACGTATTTCAGACTGCTTTCTAAGACGGATCTGAAGTCACGTACAAGCATTACAGATTCTGGCAACAAAACGTCCCAGACAAAGCTCTCCTTTTGAAAGTAACCATATCTGTTCACCGTACCATAACGAGGGAATACTTGTACTTAGATGAGTTTGGGAATTCATCTTTGATTGTACGGGGATGAAAACACTGACTATTTTGCCTGTTGTTTACAGTGTTGAAGATCATGTTGTCAGCTAGAGAGTTAATAGAGAGCCGTTTCGAACTCAGGAGTTTACAAAAGTTCCAGAGACAAATTAGCTTCACTTTGGAATTTATGTTTATCGTTTTGCTTTCCTTTTCTAACCTTTCACCACTTTGTTTTCTATTGCTGGTTTGAAAAAGGCCAATAATAGCGTGTAAGATGTCTTGTGCATTGACATTTCGTTCGCATCTCATCGGTTACTTTTGCGAAATTGACATACAAATTATATAGCTAGGGGGCAAGCAGCTAGGCAAAATCGATCTAGTCATGAGACAGTCAATCAGGTGACCAAAGCGGAAGCAGTAAGATGCAACTGAAGCGTACTGATTATCAAGAGCATGAATAAAATTGCTGTGGGTCAAATGGGTAATAGGAGTCCAAAGAGAGAGAGATGGTTCGAAACAAAACAAAAATCCATACAGATTAAGTGGAATTGGTGAGAAAGGGTTAGAAAATCTATACGGATCAAACAGTGTTTCAAACTATTGCTGGTTTATTGACAACAACGCCAGCGTGATTACTTGCAGTTTCAGTTCAATAATGTTTGACAAAGGAATTGTCCACCACCGCCAATCGTTAAATAATTCCCACACACCGTGAATTAACTGGGTTTTTACTTTGAATCGGGTGAAACTCGTATCTTTACTTCCAGCGTGTTCCATGTCCTGACGGTTTCAACAAACCATTGTGTTTTTAGTAAAGTTGTGAGTCAGTTGCGACCTTGCCAAGCTCTTCTACTACTATCATTTGTCGTTTACAGCAGGGTTCGCACTAGAGTTTCACATGGCGGTCGGTATCTAGTCTGTAGCCTGATGACTCACTCAACGATTTTTTATATTCGCCTATTAATTTTTATGCAGCAATCACCTTGATGATTTCAGAAGAGGATGACACACTAACACAAAGTGGGAAAAAACCACAGCATATAACCACAGCTTCTGCCGTCGTAGTCATCATTTCAGAAAGGATAACAACAGAGTTTTCACGTGAAGAGTGTGTCACAGCTTTTTTTACTGTGTACTGCTGCATCAAAATTAGTGATCCAAACAGCACTAGCTATTAAAATTTGTTGTCAGTACAGGATCTGCAAGCCTGAGTAACCAAGATTAGTCATACTATTGGTTGTTCTAAAGCTTGCGTTTATAGAAACCACGGCTTGGGGGCTGGAATGAAGCCAATAAACCCAAAGATGACTGTGCTATCAACTCTGTAGTATGACAGCAAAACGTGGAAATTGTATCAGAGGAACGTGATTTTAAGGCAGCGCACACGGTTTGCCATCTTGAGCATTTGTTAGTCGAGCGTTTTTATGAATATAGCATTACTTCGCCAAGCAGGCTTCGACGGGATCGAAGGAATGCGGAGGAAGAACTAGTTTAACTGACCAGAAAATGTCTGATACGGTTAAAGGGCAGATCTTAGACAAGTTGATTTAGGGACGACTGAAAACAAAGTCGTCAGGGAATGTGTTAACTGAACAACACGTTGGTCATTTCGGTCGCAGTATAACATTTAGACAGTGATGAAAAGACCGGTATGAAGAACAGTGACCCAGAATGACCACTGAGGGAACTTTACGTGAAGAGAGTACAGTGTGCAAAGGAACTACTGGCGCCATTGAAAGTAATAATGTAATTATGTGAGATTGTGACAAGTGCGGTCGCGATTGTACTAGCTGTCCCGGACTGGTCAGTCATCAAGTTAGCCATTATAGGTTGCCAACGAATAGATGGTAAGTGTATTGTCCGCAGAGAAAGCCAAACATGTGTATCTTTACAGTTCGTATAGTTCAGCGAATCTCAATCCGTTCGCGACAAAATTCCTCTATTTGAGGGTACCAAGTGTGCGGTATCAACAGTCTTCATAATTTTGGTTCAGTACCTGCGAATTGTTGAGTGCTAATAATCATGTTTGAACTCGTTTGATTAGTCCGTCCATCTTTTCCACACTCATCCGTGGTCTTTATGCAAGCTGTACCAGCTGGCTACTCAGACATAATTTTCGTATGTTACTTTGCTTCCTTTCGCTAGTCCGATTTTCCCTGTTCCGTTCATTATTTCCCCCATGCCTATGTGACAACTGCATATACTACGACTGAGCAAACCGCGGCCCATAATCAAATTACGGGGCGCCGAAACGCTGTCTAGGATGGTCAAAGTCATCCATTTTAGTAACAAGGTGATCAAACTTCCTGGGGATGAATGATTGCGATTTGTACACTTCCTTTGTGCGCTTGATTTCTGTGACTCAAAGATAGCAGCCCAACGAATATGAAACAAATACATTAGACTACATACTCTATTTAGCTGCATCGTGTCGATGTCTCAACATTCGATCCATCGATTGATCCGTTTGCATACAAGTACTTTTTGGTTATGAGGCAGTCTTGGCTGTTCATATTCCACCAGAACTCGTTTGCCCTGTTATGGTATTCACTAGGTGACATTCAGTCCATAGTTTGATTGCCTGACTGTCCTATACTTTGATGGCTAGCTTCAGCATTCTACACTTCAGTACTAATTTCATTGTCAATATAATCATCTGCTGCTCTTTTGTTGCTCAAACAGACAATCCGATTACAATGGCAACTTCACTTAAAAATGAGAAAAATGCATAATTAGACAATGACTTGAATAAACCTAGTTCATATGAATCCATGAAGCAATACACCATGTGTGAAAATCTCATAAGAGGTGTTCATCAAAGAAGAGTAAGGCGGGTAAAATAGTGGAAAAAGTCAAAAGTGTACTGAAATAAAAAGTTCCAAATAAATTTATCTGTGATCGTGTTAAAAGCAAATAATCGTTTTGCATCCCCGTTCGAAAATCTTGTCGACCGAAAGTAAACAGATACTACAGATGAGACATCGTTCGGGAGCAAAGTATTCGGAGAGTAAAAAAATGTTCGGCATTTTATCAGGAGCCAGAGGTGTAGCAAAATCAGAACTCAAACGACTAGAGAAAAGATACCGAAGGTGACATCAAAAGTTTGAACGATATTCTGTCACGACTAAAATGTAAGAAGTTGTTTGAACAGAGCTTTGTCACAGCAATGAAAACTACACGTTTTCCCGGGAAATAAAAGAACAGGAATGCCTGGTAAATGAGTCATTAACAATAAAAATCTGCGACATTTGAAAAGGTAACAAAGTACCTGTACTTTTTCAAATTCGTCCGTGCTGATTACAATATCCAAGCTGGCCAGATTATTAATGCTGATAGTTTTACTCAATTACTAGTCCTCCCTAGGTATCATCTAGTCTGTGTAATCTGGGAGGGGATGGTACACTACAAGCATAATACAACTGGTGTACACGTCTGTAATAATAGTGTTGATGTTCTTGTCAAATGCCAATTTTTTCTGGGAAATTCCTATTGTTGTTTGTACAGTCATCATCATAACAACCATGAGCTTGACCGGAACTTGACATGGCTCAGGTCTCCATTCAGGTCAACAGTGACGTACAATATCCTACAAGAAAACGTTATTAAGAAGGTTAAAATTAATCAAGGAAGACTGACGGTAAGAACTAGAAATGGTATGAATGCAGGTGCGCCAATGATTGCGGCACACCGTCATCTCGGATAGTGTTTCTAACTAGCGATTTCATTGATCAGGAAGATGTCGACCAAGCAGGCAGTACCCACTTTGCAACCCACTTTGCTCGGTGAAACACTAAGGGTTTTCATATCTCCTGACTATGTTGTTGTTTGGTTATCACGCGGTTTCATCCAACTGTTGATGTCCTAACTATATGATGCCTGTTGCGATAAACTATCACCTAGCATACGGAGTAGATGACCCAACTATCGGAGGCTGTACAACGTGATTAGGTGACCAGCCGATCGAACATCCCGAGTGTCGGTATGGCTGCAACGTTTGCCAAATAAATGATTTTAACTCACAAAGAGTGAACGTGTCTACTCATGCCTGATTTAATAATTATACAATTTACAGAGAAAAGCTTGCCATATGAAAAATGGAGCCATGAATAACTCTCACATTGATCGACCCAGTTACCATAATCAGTTTTATCCAACAAACCTGTGACAGGTTTGCCATCTTACGTAGCTTTCTTCCAGTTCAGAAGGTCACATACAGTAGGCAATGAATTCCCACAATCTGAGGTTGCATTAACCGACTTACACACCATAATAATACAGCACTAACACAGGTAGTATTCAGAAGTGGTGTGGTGAATTTCATAATCTGAATGCAAAAATCCGGGTTTCGGCTGGATACGAACCAGCAACAGAAACAACATGTTCACATGCGGCAAATGTTGCTCCACCTTAGCTGCGAAACCAGAAATCTTAAATGTGAACTTAGTTGTCTGCCCCAATCACTGTCCTGTGGAATCCACCAAATAGTCTAGCAGACTGACTGTCCAAGCAAGATTTCTAAACAGTTCACGCTGGGATCCACCAAATAGTGGGTTCCATATTATACAATGAATTGGATGGCTAACTAGCATACACATGACTATTTTGCAACAGCAAAATTTCTTAATCATGTGGCGGTCGCAGGCTATGGACTAGCCTTTCGCAGATGACAGCACATCATAGACGTGTCCATCGGCTGGACCGACACGACTATCACCAATCAGGAGTGTCCTACTTACCTAGGTGATATTGGCCTGGCAACTGTTCAAGCAGGTGAGCCATCCGCGGCTCAAGCATCAGAAGAACCTTGAATGACAGACATCTGTCTGTTTTACATTTCTAACCAATCGCTTAACGTAGCGCCACACATAAAAGTGCATGCAACCAGAAATACAATGGATCCATAGCTGTATCCACAATTCGCGGTCTTCTGTCACAACTGCACTGGGATCGAGCTAGTTCATTATCCACTAATAATCTCACGAGTTCTATTATTACAAATCAGCCGTTACTGTCAAGGGATTTTCGATTTTGAGAATTTTTGACTGGTCCGCCGCTCCTTTTCTTCAGCAATTTGTCAAACTTTGGACTAGTTTTGTTTCGCCCAGAAGGATTCACCTGCCCATTCATGAGTAGGAAACTCAGCGTGAACACTACACACTTTCTGGACTATGCATCCACGTTTCTCACGAGTCATCCATGGCACCTATTACTGTATCCATCACAAAATATATATTACAAAAATCTTTAGTAATTCTATTATTGTCACATTACTCTTGACGAATGACATTTAGCCTCTGTCGCAATGTCAGTTAAAAATCCCAAGGTTGCTGGATGCCTTAATTGTCAAGCGTGTAGGAAATCACTTTGAGGACAGGCTAAGATGTGGAAGTACGAGGCAGTGGTTTTGAGTATGGCTAGGTAACAGTTTTCGTAAAACAAAGATGATATATAGCGCCAGAGTTCATGGGACAGAAATGGACCGAAATATAATTGTGTCAACACACACACAGCCAGGTACATGAAGAAGTATTGTGACAACTTTGTGCCGTCATGCGCCAAAGCGTACAGTCTGGTCATCTGGGTGAAAATTGCAGGGCATTGAGGGCAAAGTGATCGAATAAGCTAGCCTATTCACAGTATCGAGAATAGCTAAATGTCCGCTGTTCAGAAGTTTCCCCTAGGCGAAGGGACTATTGCGCTTGACCAACTAACATGAACCAGCTATGGGAAGAAGGCCGCTGATTACACGCTATTGGTCAACTGATGCACTGTCACAAGTGGGCAAGTTGATCGACGAGTGAGTGAGTACAATTCAATAGTGACGAATTGTTTGTGTACGTCCTTATACCTCGACCGTTGTGACATGCTGATCGGGGCAAAAAATATCGCAACCATAAAAATGTGAATGTTGAAAATAATGACGGGGTTAGTTGCCTGAGCTAATGGTTCTGGTATCTAGATGCTCGCCAAGCTTGATGAACACAACTGTGTGTATGCTGATTTCGTAAGCTGTCTGAAATACTACGGTTTCCTTAAGTGATCCTAATTTCATTTTTTGCTACACATATTCAACTGCTTTCTTGCACTGGCTCCAGTACTACGTTTCTGGAGCAGAAGCAAACATCAAGCTTGTCATTAGTGCTATAATTGGTTCTAACCATTTATGTAACTTTTGATTGGAGCAGTAAGCATGGAATAACGTTGTGCATAAACATAGTAAATAGATACTCCAGTGCATCATACTACTTTATGGAAAAACACTTGCATGTTTAATGCCGGCCAGCAAATTGGCACTTCCGTCCGGTTTCAGCTGTGTGCTCACAAAGGTTTTGGCCTCATCCAGCACACGTTCGTTAGTCTGCATTGGACATGGCCACAACGTGTACACTCGTGTTCCGTAGGAAGCCACGTACAAAGTTTTGATTTGTTTTTCACTTAGCTGTTCTTCAAACAACTGAAGTAAATTCCGACGCAGGCTCCGTTCTCTACCAAAGGTCAGATTTGCGTTCGAGGAATCTAGCAATAATCCGATATGTTGACCTCGGATCAGACCGAAAATCCTTCGCGTACCCTACCCAAAATAAACAGAAAAATAAACAATCTATTGAGTACATTCGCCTTGAGAGTGAAATGTTCACCTATTGTGAGTGAGGCAACCATCGACTGATCAGTACTGTTCAAACAAGATTAATCAACTTTATCTTATGCCCTATTACCACTGTTAATATTGCATAGTACACAACGTCACAAACGAACAGTATGACACTGACCAAAATTTGTGATGGACCTAACTTTCTGGGAGGTTGCAAGCAGGTGAAACAGGTCATAGACAAACATGAATTGCAAGTACAACGTGTGAAATGAGAAACCAGCTTTATGAGACTAGTGACTGATCGTAACACGAGATTAGCCGTGTGAGTGAGAATGTGAAGCTGAAGTGGTGTATTTTGTACACGATAATTTCCAACCAGCACCGAGCCAACCGCCTTCCAAACCGTCTTTTGCAGACAAAGTAGTGAGAGGAATCGGAAATGTTCTTGGCGCAATGTATCTGTCGAACACATTTTGCTGTATCCCATAAACTACACACTACAGTCTGGGGGTTTACCTAACAAATTTCGGTTGAATTTGTGAAGTCAAACAACAAACCAAGAACCACACACAAGCGTGCACACAATGTGTATCAGTCACTAGGGCAATCTGATAATGATAACCAAGTCTTTCAGTATGCAGGAGGACGAATTCTATTTGTTGATTGCTACCGCCTACTTGAACCGAAGAAACTTTGGATTACTGGCTGCGTGGCGTACCCGTAAGACCTTCTCGATGTTCACTTGAAGTCACCGTGTCAACAGGTGTCGTATAATCAATTATGTCAGATCACTGTAACTAACCATGTTATGACCCGATTGAGAAAGTGTGTTATCCATGACTGTCTTACGGACACAAGAATGTGTTCAATGACCCGACTGCGTAACTGCTGTCTCATTCTGTTTAAGTAGTCTGATACATGGGAGAGGTCATAAATGGTGTCAGTTTTAACATCGAGCGGTAGCGATGTTTTCAGCGATGGTTTGGGGATTCGGGTGGTGGTGAACAGTTGGACTAAACAAAACATGCGTCCCAAGACTGTCATAAGATGAGTTTTTAACAGAGTAGAAACGTTACTGCCCTTGTAAGTCAAACGAAAATATACATTCATTTTGGAAACTGTTGAAGATATTGCCGCAGCTGGATTTTATTAGCTGAATTTCTCAACAGACGATGGTTCTCAACAATGACATCTCTTTGATTTATTGAACACATTCGTCTTGTGCAATAAAATAGAGTTCTCACTAGAGCACTGTTGTGTTGGATAGGCACAAATCTGTGGGGGTTCAGATACTACCCCATTCAAGTACGGTTCCGGTAGATAGACAGCAGTCTGGGGCTATTATTACGATATTTCATGAGATCATCCATAAATACTACGATATACAAATGCTTTGTTTAATGGCAAAATCACTAAAACAATCAACGATTTGAATAACTGTGAAAGATGGTTTAGAACCAAGTGATTTACTCAAAGCATTCCTAAATTCCTCAGCTTAAAAGGCGACCAATTTAAAAAGAGGTTTCTAGCTCGAATCTGCTACAAAAATCTTAATAGGCGAGTGCAAAAGGAATAACATCGTGTTTGGCTAACCTTAAAACACATTTATATCATTTGAACCTTTTGTATTGATGGTTTCTGTCAGTGAGGTATAAATGAGGTAGTTTCCCTCCAACTCATTCAATACATGATTTGGTACATGACTTTCAGTTACACGGCCGTGGTCTTATTTGTCTGGGTTTATGTTGGACACATGGAGTGTTTGGTGGACTCTACAATTTTAGTCAGAGGCCACTTTCATGGGCAGAACCTTCTAGACTTCTTCAAGTGTCACTGACCGGGACAAGCAAATTAGCCCACTTTAATACAACTCAACATGTAACGATTAAATAGATCATTTCACAAACTAACCTGCATCAGCCACTTTATTCTGGTTGTGTAGTCAGAAATGGAGGTATACAGACCACACTCAAATTCCATGATTGTCTGCAAATCGTAAATCAGTGAACTTGGTGGGAATTGCTTGAGTTCTGCCAAAACGTTTCCATCCCCTATTCTCACTCGTTCTAAATTTTGTTGCAATATAAATAATTTTATACAAACCGCTATACTTGTCGACGTGCTCCGGAGGGAGTTTGCCCAGTGAAATAAGCGTCTCCATCGTTAAACCAAGCGCTTCCAGGCTATGAGTAGTGAGCCATTCCTCACTGGATTGTTTGATCGCCTCATCTGCTCGAAGGTCGTTTGATCTAACCTTGAAAAGTTGGTAACAGTGCTCGAGTTTTGTCTTCGTAAACTGGTCTGAATTTTTCTTATCTGTTCTGTTCGTCGAGGTCCATTTGGGGTGCTCAGATTTAGTGCATTTGTAAACGTCCCTCTGCAGGTCTCCCCGAAAGTTAGACTCCTGAAGAAATAGTTGTAGACCCTCAACCTGAAATATAAAATGCATTCCGTAACTTAGTCTGCTGACAACATGTAATCAGTCCCAAAGATATACTGAGACTGTTCTGAGTTGCATTCCGGTGAATAAGAAAAATCTTTCGAAGTTCAAGGACATGGCGAAACTCAGGAATTAAAAATATAGTCGAATGCCTGAACTCGAATTCGGTATCATAATATGCTGTTTATTATCTGCGTGATCAAAACACCAAGGTCTCTGAATATTGAAAACAGGATAACGGTGTAAACAGATGACTTAGGTCAGCCTACAAACTGTGCAACCATTGCTAAACATGCACAAGTGGCACTGAATTATTTTTGGGGAACTGTGAATATTTTCTTTTTCACGGCTTCTCCACAGCATATAATTCCACTGCAAGATTTGGAATGAAATCTTACATACAAGACCGTCACAAAAGTTTGAAAACAAGCGATTTGTCGATTGAAATCCCAGAGGGGTTTTGTAGTAAAGCATAACAACCATTTTCAGGCATGTTATTTATGTCACTGTTTTCAACCGGACCGAACCACAAACTTTTCACAGTAGGGTCTGTTTTAAAAAGTAGTCGTGTTCAGCTTCCACGGAAGGACTATGTTCATGAATAGTCTCCGCTTGCAAAAACCTATGTACCAAGAACAATTTTGCATTTCTACAAGAGATGACCTGATGATTTATTCTGCTTAAATTCACTTTAAAAGCACTGAGAGTAGATGCGCAATCAACTGAACCGACGATAATCTGTTTATGTTCACCACATGTAAATGAGAGCAAATAAGTCATCCTCGAATAGAACCGAATAACCAGCAGATTGGCTTATGCTTACACAAAAATGGATGACAATCAATTTCTGTCGTTAGATCAGTTTTTTCAGACGGTTTTGTCCGTTAACAATCCAGAAGCATTCGGTCTCTTATAGTATTCATCGGTCAACACATAATTAGAAAATAACTCATATTATCCTTGCGAATACAACGATATCTGCAACACTTCCCAAAGATCGCATTTGTTCAGCACGGTCGCTTGATACGTTGAGGTTAGTATTTTTGCGTATGCAATGCATTGCACTGGGAGCTGTCCCACCCCTGTTTCAAATAGTTTGACTTCAGCAACTTCAGTACTTTCAGGGCGATAGAGAGACAACAAGTAAGTTGACGCGAATATTCTCAGTTGTTGAAAAATGAATAACCTATATCGAATTGTTATGATCAGTTGCTGCACAACAAATATAAAAAACGATATTGAAATTGAAATACCAATCTATTTACACGTCGGAATGATTTCTTTTCACACAAACCCATTATATTTACTCCACGTACTTGAGCTGTCAGCGTACAATCACGCATACATACACAGGGGTTTGATGATCTACAAGGAGAAGTCTCCTCAGTTTCTTATTTTTTCCCCTGGTCTTTTCTCTGTACAACACATGCGTGACAACTTCCGATTAAGATGTGTTACTTGTATATGTACACTACGTGAGTCAAACATCTGACACCCAATAATCCATTTTTTCCGTTTGATTTGTTGATCGGTTCCTCTATAATGTCAAGATGGCCACTGCTCGGCTTTTTTCCTTTCTTAGCTGTAATTATGCTACAAAAATTCCTGATTGCCGTGGAGCTTTCCGAATCGCCTTATTTCGATTTTTTCCCATAATAGGGTCCATTCCGTGTAACAAATATTGCGGAATCCAAAACCGTGAGCGTGAGACAATATGTAATTAACACTGAGTTAGGTTGAACTAATAAAGAAAATGCATTTACTGCTAACCTTTTTGTGGCCAGCATGTCAACATGTTCATTACCCAGCTGTCCTTCTCTCTTAATAGATCTGCTTTCAAAGAGATGTTGTTTCCACATAGTAGAAAAAATACTACATTGGTTCTTTTTGTCATCTATTTCTTTGAATGGATAATGAATCGATATCTTCATTTCCTTTTGTCTGATATTTTTTCGTCGCACTAAATGCCAACAAACCTTATTTTCAAGTAAATGAGCGTTTGAGTAAAAGTAAGAAACTAACGTTCTACGTTCGACGTCCTAATTGTACCTATCACTCTTTACCTCTCCCGTCGCCTTGTTAAGACATGTATGATCTTGGATTTTTGTCTGAATACGCTGAACTTTCTGGTACATTATTGGACTCCCTTGAAGGTAAAAGTGGAAACTGCGCTGATTTTGTAACTTCACAATATTGTACAGGGTCCGGTAGATTCGCATTTTAAAGATGGGTTGTGAATGAACTCACCATCTTGAACCAGACCTTGTTAAACACACTTCTAAATCTTTAACAAAATTCAGCTCCAAGCGGTTAGTAGCTAGCAAGCCCTGACTCATGTTAGTTTCTACATATAACCGTCTTCACTCACTGAATAGAGTAATGAAGTTAATCAATATTTTCAAATTGATATCAATTATGGCTTTCGATTTTACCGCTTCTGAACTCTTAATTGTTCTAGGGTGAGGTAACCTCACTGCGTTAACTTCTAGTCATTTTCTGGATATATAGTTAACTTTAGGTGTTCACTTCTGGAAATGTGTACGATATGTTGTTGACCATAGACAACTTGTAATGACAACATCTATTTACTGTTCCAACCGAGGTAGATAATGAATTAATTGGTTGTGGCTCTACAGCAAAAAAACGCAGACTTATCTATTGGTAATTTAAGTCCTAAAGGCAGTTATGGTGCACTGAACGGGACAATGATTCCAGATGGCTGTACATTAAAAAGTTTGCCTTATACCTATCTATTTGCAATATTTGACCTAATACCATCACATTCAAGTTGTAAAGGAAAATATCCCAAAAACAGGATAACCACATAATTTGGCTTCCATTAATTTCTTCATATTATGTTTGATCTGAGTAAAAACCCATACACGTTCAGACGTTTCAGTGATGAGTTATCGCGCGGATTGACCGTGGTTAAGTTATACTTGAATGACGTTCTATTTACTGGCAAATCAACTGAGGAGCAACAAGTGCCAGTTTGCGAAGTTCTCCATTAGGTTCGGAACTACAACGTTAGTATTACCACATCCAGATGAGCCTTTGATGATTCAACGCCAGACTTTCTAAAACACCGTATCAAATCCTCAGATGTACCACGTTTACCTGAAAATAGGAAGGCGGTCACATCCCAGTCATTATGGTCTGTAGTAAATAACCTTCGTCATTTCCTGGAGAGGGTTAATTTTTGTAGCCACTTTACTCCAGAATGTGTCACTGAACTCATCTGCTTGGCAGATGCACCCGACGGCTCTACTAAAGCCATCAACTTGAGCCCACGCGCAGTACACACATTAGATGTGTGACGGCAGCCTTATACGATGAGGTCGGCATTTATTATCTACATTCGGACCTTCGAACAAACTGTTTATTACTAAAGACGCAACGTGCACGTCTATTTCAACTTTCCGCTACTAATTTGCCTACATCTTGAAGACCACACAGCCTTTTCTATCACTATTCCTCCACTCAGAGTTTGATTGCCCTGGATGCTGTATACTTAGTGTGGCACATATAGTTTTTACTTGATCGTCTCATTTGATACTTTCTTGGCCTCATTTATTTGTCTTTTTGATTCTCCTGTTCGATGGTTTCATTCAGCAATATAATTGCCCCAGTCACGTTACTTCCAATTTCTTCCACATCTTTAAAGCTTTCAGGAGTACAGTAGAGATGAGACTGTTTCATGACACGAAATGTGTACACGATTGTTGAGAAAAGATCTTCGAAGTTTTGGAAACTACGTCACCACAATACTTGGCAATAGCTTAGTACAACGAAATGTGATTTGTAAGTTGAACAACGCATTATTATAACAGTGTATTTACATATTTATGTTGTCGTATTGGTTGTCAAACGTTGTGGGCAAGGCTCTATTATGGTGGATTACGATTAATTAAGTATACGAAATTACTGTGAACAACTTCCACAAACTAGTTCCGTGTACACAGCTCAGTATTGTATCGTATTGTACTAAATACCTATTTGTCAATGTGCTTTGTTCACGCTTTCCTGGAGTAATGTATCAAGTAATTTAAAAATATGAGGTCATACAAGCTAGGTATCTGCATGCGGGTTGGCGGCGCCTTAGATTCAGTTCGTTCGTTAACACATCATGAATTAGACAGCAACGAACTAAAGTAGTACAAAAAACGGGATTGAAAGAGGCAGGAGTAACACTGGAAAAATACGAATGACACGAAAGGTGATGAGGTTAGAAAGAGAGCGATTATGAGCAAAACAACGGTTAACTGTGTTTTTTACCACCAATTAAAATGATGAGCATAACGGTTGATTCTGCATGGATGGAATAATCGTCGGTGATAAAGTAAGGACACGAATAATTGCGCAAACAGTATGGCGCTTAAAATGGATTGGTCGCGGGGGGAAAACGGCAGAATTAGGCTGAAAATTGTCATTGTACAATGACAGTATGCATCTGCTAGACTTATCAGATTGATGTAGTTAGTACGCACTCCTTCAAAGCCTGTAAATCTACAAGCAACCTCATAGACTTTATACAGTATACCGCACTCACAGACTACAGTACTATCGCAAGCTGACATCTTCACAGTCGAACACTGTATTGTTACTAACGATGACAAGTGAACCTAAACGTCTCTCAGTTGCGATTTTGTCCATGCCTTCGTAACACGATGTACATAAATCTGCGTAAGTGTTGTAAAGGTAACTCATAAGAAAACCTAGATATATGTTTCTTCTACCGTATCCTTCCAGCCCTATCGTGAGAAAACTGTTAAAAAGTGATGCTCTGTATCAGGAAAGATTAACTTGTAATTACTTCTGATCGACGGGGAAGCTTTTCAGGTTTTTTTTGTTGAGTTTATATGCAACCAAAGGCTGAACATTCTAAATAAATCGCCTAAAGCGTTTGCCGCCAACTGCGGTGAAAATTGCGGTAGGTCTTCTGAACGCCACTAACAGAACACATCTCGAGAATTTTGATTTTGTGATCCGGAATACCATAGACACCACAGAGATCTCATTTGTACTTTTTCCTTTCGCTGAATCCAGCCAGCACATAGCTCTAACAACAGTGCGGGTAACTGAAGCTCAATAACAGAACAATAAAGGCCAGATATTTTGAGATACAAATAGATAAGGAGAATGTATTTCATGATGAAATGTTCGGAACATGTATTACGGTAGGTATATTTGACAGACACAACCAAAAGCTTTTCGGTTTACTGCAGTTTTTATTTGAGTACATAGTTATTAATATTTCTATTTCAACCACACTGGTGTTTCAACGTGATTAGTATCAAGGCTCTCTCCTTCGTGCGTAACTTATTAATTACATTGATGCATTGATACTGGTATTGTTAATGTACGATAAACTCTTGATTTAACTTAACCTCTTCGCAATGTTTGACGTATTTTGACTTACGTTCAGCTTACATGCGTTCCACTTAGAAGATTGTTTATTTAAGCAGCTTTAGAGCCTCTTTAGTTTGTTTCAAATGTCACATTATTTAATATTTTTTACTAAATAATATCCCAAATTACTAAGCAATTCTTGAACTGCTGCTTTCGTTCGAACGAATCACAAGTTCAGTCAGGATTTTTTGGTTAAACTAAAAGCAACTATTTTGTGCACTGTACTAAGTCGTGCACTGTCAGTTTCTTTGTATGTTCTCCTTTTAAGAAATATATTGGACTCCTGACTCACCATCAAACCCTTTCATATATTTGTAAGCTAAACTGTTTTAGAAGTTTAGTCGGGTTGGTTTTAATAATTTCGGAAACACAACTGGATGTATACCACGTTGAACAAAGCAGTTTTGAATTCTCTATAATGTCCGTTTTCATTAGTGTTTTGTTGACTTTTTATTGGTATGGAAATGTTCAACGTTTACGGAACCCTCAAAACTTGCAAAATTATCTCAAGACAACCGTTTCACAAATTCCCACTGAGTGTTTGCATTCTTCATTGATGACAAGTGGTTGAATGTTTCATCTCTTAAATCTAAATTTAGCCGTCTTCAGGACTGTTTAACTATATTCCAGTTACATCTCACAAATTTGCCAGGATAAGTGTTTTACATTATCGTTTTTTAGGCAGTTAGTTCTGAGAATGTTGGTATACCTAAACCAGTGAGGATTGCACATACTCTGTTGACAGCATACAATACTTTGTTACTGTAAGGTAATATGTTTGATACATTGACATTTTGTATTTCACACTGAGTCCTTATGTCACAGAAATTCGTGGTTTCCGTGCAGCTTTCCTAATCGCGATACTTCGATTCTTTTCCCACGATGGGATTCACTCCGTGTAACAAATCTACCGAAATAAGAAAATCTGGGCCTGAGAAAACATGCTACTAAAACTGAGTTAGATTGTGTTGGCTGGAAAGAGGTGAAGGAGAAGCTCTGTCGTAGCGACCTGAGGATTTCACCAAACTACCTAAGGTATGATTTGTAAGAAAATCATAGAGCTTATAGTTTGGTACTGTGACGAGGGTACTCAGAAAACCCGTCTGATGTATGCTGTTGAATTGTTAGTCCGCAGGCCACTTGACTGTGTAATGCAAACGTGGAAACCATACACCTCCAGTTTACTCGCCCGTAGATGGCCGGCCTCTGACCTCCTTACATAACTATATGTATCGATGGGGTTTATGACGCTATACGACAGCATTTGTACATTCCTTTGGGTAGATATTCGACCTCTGTTCTCAGCGGCCCTTTCGTATATCGCGTCTGGTGAATTCATATATGTGAAAGGTTGCTTAACGCGCCCTGCACTGAAATTTACGTTTGCAGATCCAAATTGGCAGGGATTTTGGAATGAAAGCTAATTAAATGAAGACATCAAACATCCATCATCATCAAATAATTTGCGACGATTGTCACTACTACTTCCACTAAGATACAAGTTAATCTGTGGTCATAACAGCGCCTTACTTTCTACAAACAACCTAATGACATATGGTCATAACCGAAGTTAGTGTCATGTAAGGCGAAGTAAGGCCAATTAGGATCAGTGAAGCTGAGTGTGGTCCAAAGGGTTTGCATGAAGTGTTTACTAGCGAAGTGACAAATATTTTTTTCAAAATGGTTATATCATCTTTGAACGCTGTTTTAAAAAACCTTTACAGCATACTACTTTTCTATAAGCTGGTTGTTCCTATAGTAGGAAACGATCTCAAGTTCATTCAGAGTTATTGCGGGCTACGTAGGGTCAACTGGTACCAGCTAAGACTAATGAGGCCGAATGTGCTACCTACAGGTTCCGTAGTCTTTATTAATGAAGCGATTATTTCCCAAAAAGAGTGAAACTAATTTCAGGTGATAATTTAAATAAATTGTTGCAACATACTCATTGTCTGTAAACTGGAAATAAAAGTAGAGTCGCTGGAGTGCGATGTCCAGTAAGCATAGTCTTAGTTAACAGAATGCAGTTAGTATGCATAAGTGGACACAAATGAAGTGGAAGCGAAAGTGTTGCGCACGTGAATTTCCATTTGGCCCATACTGGTCCGCACAGGACCCGTGCGAGTCCCGATTCTGCTGTCGAGCGCACAACAGCCATCTTCGACCACGTCATCAACGATCTCCAGACACTGGTCTCTGCAAGCCGCTCATACTCGCATATAAATAATCATGCAGGCTATGTTGGGTTGAGTGATCGAATTGTCCCGAAGGCGATGCAGTTAAATTGCCGATGAGAACCATCTGACTTTCACTACTTCTCCGATGACAATTGCTGTAACGAAAAACACTCACATGTACAACGTCAATCCGATGAACTGGAACTGCGATTGTCCGCCCGATGTGGAGTACCTGCTGCCAGGAATACACTCCTCGCATGTTTTCCAATCATTTGACGGTCAGTTGGAGATCTTCCGTTATCCGCCGTTGGGTCAGACAGTTTGGTGGAACTTGCGAAGTTCCTGATATGAAATACGACGCCCCATGGAAAACACACGTCAGGTCGTTCAGCGTTGCAGCCATAACGGAGCTAGGAATTATGGCCAAGAGACACCTGGACGACACAATGTTCATCCAGTGGCTGGAAACATTTTGTGAATTTCTTCGTAATTATTTTCGCAGTCGGTCGCCGCCATACTTCATCCCGATAAAAAATGTGAACGCAAACAATGCTTCCGTCGTCAACTTGGATCCCCCGGGGGTCCTTCAAACAAGCAAGTTGTGGAATAAAACTCGCCGAAGCCAGCAGCTTCAACTTCAGCGTTCACCATGTGACCCTCATTGGACTTTGACAACATGCAACTGGTTCAACACCCTCGTGCATTAAAAAGTATATGAACTATTCCAATATTGCCAGCGACAACAAAAGGACCAAAACTCGGAACAAGTCCGTTACTATTCGCATTACTAGGTGATTACTTAACTTTCCAATATTTGTAACTACAAACGGCATAAAGGCGATTAACTTAAGTTCAATTGTTCATTATATGTTCCAATTCGATCCCATCAACTCTTATGGTTGCGATTCTTTACTTATTGCTTCCTTTTTTCCCGTAATTAACGTAATTTTTTTGTAGATTCTCCAATAATGTTAGCTTCCGACTTTTCTGAAACCACAATGGTGGTTACCAGTGGGATCGTTGTTTCCATCCGATCATCGTGTAAGCTTAAGTCTCATGGTCCACAATAGTGTAGTGACCTGGAGATACCCCCGGTCTGCCTGCTGTATGATGTGTAAAATTCTTCCTAAAATTTTGGCTCACATTGTACATAGGACATGAAGGATCTTTGACTGCCACCTGCCTGATGCATGAGATCGCATTTGCTTGTTTGCATGTTTGTCGACCTATGCGCGCCAATCGCGCCACACACTTTTCCGGCTTGCTGGCGCGCTCGTCGGTCGGATCCTCAGCCTCCCTAGCTATTTCGCGTGTCGGTTTCGTCTAGCGCTGATCGAGACCATTTGTAATTATCGTATCATATACTTTCGGTCTCCGCAATTATCTGTATTTTTATTTCGCGTCTGGTATTTCTGCGTATACCTGAGGAAACGTTAATTTAGTGCACGTACGCACTAAAATAAGATTTGCCGTATAGTCGGCGCGTTTTCTTAGGACTGTATGTGTTTCTTAGAATGGTTAGTAATGAATCAAAACGTAATTTGGTTCTCTGGTTTGGGTCGCGTAGTGATCAGCGATCGTGCGGCTTCTTGAAAGATCCCGGCTGTAACCACATTCCCGCGTTTGTTATTTCCGTACGCTTGCTACAGAGGGAGTGATATAAACCCAGCGCCACTTTTCTCAGTTTTGCAACTAATTGCACACAGCGAATGCTTGTCCCCGCCTAACGACTCGTCTACTACTCCATTCTTCAGGGTCGTTCAACCCTGATCTTTTGAGCGTTGCTAAACGCATTCGAAGGTTCTCCACACTTTTTCGCTGGGCATGTTCTACAGTGTCACCGAGTAGGCTGAAGCCCACCGCGAGCCTTTTTTCTTTCTTCTCCTGGTTGCTGTTGTTGGTCCCAGACTAGACTAGAGCTAACTGCTTTTCGCATTTCCAAACATTGTTGGAAATATACCTACGGTTTGTTTCCAAACCCAGCTGATACCTGTTGAGAATACGTTTTAACTTGGAGAGTATTTTATATATTTTAATATTTTGTTTTATTTCTGTATACAGTTAACACCACTTGTCCTTGTACAGAATGAACACGTGGTACCGAATGTTTGAATTGACTCTACTTAGCAATAAACTTTTGGTGCTAGCCTCCTGTCTCCTTGGTGCTCTTGTTGCACGTAGATCGGTATTGCCTATAGTGAGGAATTAGCAGCTGCATTTCATACTGAATGATGGTGTTTACAGCTTTGCATAGGGATGGTTCCCGACAGATTACCGTTCAAGAAAGGTGTTTTAAATTGTTAGTGGACGAGGGTCTAGTGCACATGCAACTGTCCACTGCAGTAGTTACACCGTTCGTTTGCGTTTTTACATTTAGTTTTGCCATAGTGTGATTTTCGGAGCTTTCAACATTCCTGATTGCTGTACGTTGTACAATGTATACTCCATGTGCCTGAATGGACGTCCATACAGGCACATAGAGCGCCCCAAGTTTCAAGGTAAGGACCAACTAGAACCATGTAAAATAGCCTAGTGGCATATACTAGGATAGTCGTGATATGTGTCACGGGGTTTCTTGACACATATTCGTCCCGAGGCTGAACTCACAACTCCCTCGGTGCTTCAAGGCTAGCGATTGCTAGCATGACGTGCTACCTCTGCATTCTTCCTATTTTTCAAGATTGGTACCAGTACATTAGAGTAATAACGCTCATTGTCTGTTTTTCTTTGTCGATCCATCGAGCGGTTTTCGACGGTGATGCAAATAGTACGCCCTATATGGTACTTTAGGGGACCCCGAGGGACTTTTAGGGGCATTGCCTTTTCGGTAAATAGTTGACGCCGAACGGTAATCTTTTATTTTCTGTTTGATATAGTCAACATTGCGCAATAACATGTTGACAACAAGTAGAATATCACGACAACCTACCGGCATTTGAAGTCAACACAAACGGAACTCAGTTAGTCATGTGCTGTTTCGTACAGAACAAAAAACAATACATGATAACATATAAGCACCAACATAAGCTAGAAACCCATGGAATCCAAGGAGAGATTCTCTACTGGATTAGATCATTCCTTGATAATAGAACTTTTAGTATAAAAACCGGATCGAACCTTTCTTCTTCTCCGACCTCCGTTGGAGTTCCTCAAAGATCCGTGCTCGGTCCGTTGTTGTTTCTAATATACATCAATGACCCTCCCGACCTTATTTCTAGCGATACCCTCCCTTATGCTGACGACCTGAAAGTCCAAAATGCATTTGATCCCAGTGCATTGCAAATTGACCTCGACCGGATTAAGAGCTGACCGGACGATTGGAGTCTCCCTCTAAAAAACAGTAAGTGTGTAAGTATGTCGCTTGGAAGAGACTCAGAGAACCTATTCGTGATACACGGTGCACAAAGAGTAACAGACATTACGAAAGTTAACCTTAAAAGGGATCTATGGATTTGGTTATCGACTAGCTTAGTCTTTTCTTATCACCAAAAGATGGCTGCCAGAAAGGGATTTGGGACTCCTGAGGTGATAAAAAGAGCCTTCCCCCGAGTAGACACGCATGGATTTTAATCACTCTACGCGATCTACATAAGACCATTGCTTGAGTATGCTAATCAAGTCGTATACACCGTCTTGAAGGAGGACATAATCGCCATTGAGCTTGTTCAGCGAGTAGCCATCAGAATGATCACTGGTTTGCGTAATTTCTATTGTGAGTCTCGACTTGAAACTCTTGATCTTTATCCACTTGAATTTCGAAGATTCCGCGGCGACTTAATCCCTACGCACATTTTTCTTAGCATAGGACTCACGCGCCCGTTCATTACCGCAACAGTTGATAACAGTCGAAATGGTCACGAAATGAAGCTCTATAAACTTCGACTCCAAACCTTTATTGGGAAACAATTCCCCTCCTACAGAATTATCAACCACTGGAACGATCTTCCAATGGAGGTTTTTAGCTGTTTTCTAGGGACCGGTTCAATGTGTTATTAGAGTCTCAATTACGTAAGAAGTTTTTAGACTGGTATTTTACTCTGCTTTGCTAGATTAGTATTTTACTCTGTTCTCAGTATTCCCTGTAACCCCCGAGAGCGGTACTACACCCTGTTTTCAATGACTGTCTTTTAGATCAGCAGAAAACCGCTGACGCCAAAACTAACAGACTGAATGGATCCGGCCCAAGCAGCATACAGCCCCATTTTTAATGGGGTAAAATAGGGACCTTTCGGGGCAAAATGGAGTTTTGTAAATAAGTAGGTTTTTCAGAACAAATACATGACATTATCCCATGCTATGTACTTCTTTCAATATCTTTATTTCTGTCGTTGATGTTGGTACCTATCTGTTAACATGTGTCATTTTTTGTTCTGTGTTACTGCATGGTTTTCATATAACTAAGTGAGTTAAGTATGGGTTGACTTCAAATGCCGGTAGGTTGTCGTGATATGCTATTTGTTATCATCACGTTATTGCGTAATATTGATTACATCAAACAAAAAATAAAGGATCGCCGTTGAGTGTCAATTATTTACCGAAAACGCAGTGCCCCTAAAAGTCCCCCGGAGTCCCCTAAAGTACCATGCTATGTGGACGGTGACTTGGACCTCCAACTTCGAACCCGTGAACAAATCGCCGAAACCAACAATGGAAATAAAGAAATCGCAAGAAGTTCATAGCATGGGATAATGTCATGTATTTGTCCCGACAAACCAACTTATTTACGAAGCCTCATTTTGATCTAGAAAAGCCCCCATTTTGCCCCGTTAAAAATGAAGCTTCCGCGATTCAGCGACTGATACACGGGTTCGAGGCGAAGGCTCAGATGTCTCGGATCCAGTCGGGGTTTCTTGTTCAATGTCACGCTGGCGTCTGTTAATCTAAATAGCATTAATCAAAAACAAGGTGTAGCACCGCTCTTGGGGATTACAGCAAATATCACAAACAAACTACGATCACTGGCATAACAGGATTTTTGAAAAATATGAGTCGAGTAGTGTTTTAAAACGATCGCCAGGAGCACTACTGACGACCTCAGCAGGGAGACCGTTCCAAAAGTTAACGAGCTGGTATAAAAAACTGCTGTCCAAGAAGGGTCCGAGGATGAATATTGAAAAGCCTCCTGTTATGTCCACGCTGACCGTCATCATTCGCTACAGTGAAGGACTGATCAGCGAGGTCTACTCTGAAAAGAACGTTTGTGAAAATTAAATCACCGCGGAGCCGACAAAATTCAAGCGGGTATAGATCAAGAATTTTAAGTCCAGACTCGTACGCAACACTACTAAGGCCCGTGACTACGTTGGTAGCCACGAGCTGGACACGCTCAACGGCTAACATGTCTTTCTTCAGACCGGTATACACGTCCTGATTAGCATACTCGAAGAGCGGTCTTATATAAACCCCGTTCAGTGTTTGGAATGCTTCCTAGTCTAAACGGGGAAAGTGCGCTTAATCATCCTAAGAGAGGTATACACCTTTTCGCCGCCATCTCGTGATAATGTACAAAGATAAGTTAGACGACAACCAGATCCCCAGGTCTTTCATCAGATCGACTTTCATGATATCTATTGCGCCGAATGCACCATGAAACACCAATGCGTCGCCAGAGTCTCCACCGAGTGACATGTGCGCACTTGTCATTTAGTGGGAGACTTAAATCGTCCGGCCAATGCTTAATCGCGTCAGGATCAATCCGTAATGCACCGGACTCAGAGGCATCCCAGAATTCTAGTTAATCAACATATAGGAGGACGTTGCTGGAAATATTGTCCGGAAGGTAATTGATGTATATCAGAAATAACAGAGGACCTAGCACTGACTCTTGAAGAACTCCCGAAAAATGAAGGAAGGAGACGAAATGTTTGATCCGGTTATAACTATAAACTTTCTGTTATCAAAGAAAGGTACAATCCAGCGGAGAACACCTCCTTGAACGTCATAGGCTTCCAGTTTGTGTTTCAAGGGGCCGTGTGGGACACGGTCAGAAGTCTTGGCGAAGTCGAAGAAGACGGCATCTGAGATGAGGCCATTATATATGGCCTCCGTCACTGTTCATGAAAACAAGCATGTAAGTTATGCATGACCGATTAAGAAGGAAACCATCCTGGATAGGAGAAAAAATGGTTTGAAAGGAAGTGGTTAAGAATGAGACGCCTTAATAAGCGCTCCATTATCTTGTCCGGAATACTAGTGAGACTGATTGACCGAAAGCTAGCCGGAAAGTGTCGGTCACTCGCTTTAAATATGAACGTGACCGCTGCACCTTTTCATGCGCTAGAAAAAATGCCAGTCTGGAGTAT
>LUCH01001311.1:5100-27980 GCA_013368495.1 Paragonimus heterotremus
ATATCGCAACATATGTCTTCTTTCTGCTCTGATGAAGACATCAAATAGTGCTTGAAACGGTGTCTGATTAGTCCATTCCAATATGAATAAGTAATCGTCTGGAAGTTCAGAGAAACTTGAATAGTGGAACTTGGATAGCTGTTATTAAGTATGTAACCTGGGCTAAACCACTAAACATGATCATTTCAAAGTTCAGCAGAAAGTAAGCAAATGGAAAGT
This sequence comes from Paragonimus heterotremus, assembly GCA_013368495.1. NCBI lineage: Eukaryota > Metazoa > Platyhelminthes > Trematoda > Plagiorchiida > Troglotrematidae > Paragonimus > Paragonimus heterotremus. Next base: position 5,320 of record LUCH01001311.1, read on the forward strand.
CAAAAGAAGCCCAAGCCAACCCATTCTAATTCAAGAAAGCAACAATAAATAAACAGTCAGATTTCGAGTCAGACGGTCATGGTCATTAGATATAACGAACCAGACATCAGATCAAAGTGATAAAGGAAACAATAAGTAACCAATCAGATATCAGTTAGGGAGGTCGTCCTATCGAAATATCAAAGAATGGTATTCGTCACTATCCACCAACCACAAAATTCAAACCTATACGCTTACGTTCGCATGCACTGATGAGGTTGATTTGTTTGGAGATGAGAATCCAGCAACCTAAATGATAAACCCGACAGAAAACCAAATACAAAACCATCATCTCCAGCCACAAACATCTGAAGAAATCTCATCTAATAAAACGAGTTTTGGGAGACTGTGGGTGCTCAACTATCACCAGTACAGATCTAATAATCGGATTGAAAATGTGCTTAGTTAAACATTACTATTCAAGTGACATAAACGTTTTCTGTATCAATTACTTTCTGTAAACCATTTTTTCGGGTGCCACCCACAATGAATTCATTCTGTATTGTCACTTCCCAGTGGAACTGTTCGCAAAATCCGTGTTTTTTCCACTCTGGTTGCCATTTAGTGGATATCAACACTACTGAGAGTTAAGTGAGTAATGACAGAATGGGAGATGCATAAAAACTCCTGCGTGACTCCTTAAATCAAGTTACGGATCACATCCGCGGAGTTCCTGTTATTTGTTCAAACCAAACACAGATATGAAGCTTCCGCATTTGCATAACTTCATGGTCAACAGATCTATCGTCCGTCAGTATTATTATTATTGTTGGTATACATGTCCGAGGACGGACTGTGTCAATTTGATGTATAACCCATCATCAAATTCAATCACATTCTAACTACGAACTATTACAAACTATCCTCTAGCTACGGATTAAATCCAGCTACCTGTATTGGAAAGGTTACAAACAAACGTTATTATATGTAATAGATCAAAGTGTACTAAACATACCGTTACAATCGTGATACCCTAGGTGATTTTAACCTCCCAGTGCATAGATTCTTGAGAAGGAGATAATATCCAACCCACGCGCAATTGCTTGCGCTAGTTATCTACATGGCTAATCAAAGCTCCCATATGAAAAGAATCAAACCACCAATTGGGTCTCTAAAATGTGCCTGCTTAAATTCGAACGTTGCCTCCAGTCGACTGAATTCTTTGCTTGTTCGTTTTAGGTTTTATGTGAAATGGCGGGCGGAATTATACAGGTTCACTTGTTTTGCACATTCACGAGCTCTTTCACTTTTGCAATACAAATTTAATTCATTCATTAAATCAGTCGTGATTTGGATAGCATTTTGAACATTGTTTGCGACACGAGTCATATAAACAACTAACAACGAGCCAAACTAGGACAGTTGAAAACAAACGCACGCACTACATTTTGACCCATACAGCGCTGATCCCCCTGGCTTATACTTTTCACTGACTCCCAGCTGTCGCTGTCAATCTAAATACACAAAGTAGGCAATGCGGTAAACAGTGGGCTCTTTTACTTGAGACGTTTGAAGACTTGGAAGCCCGTGTAAACGGATCGGTACGCTAACTGACGTGCTTAAAGCGGCCGTTTCGAAACCCATTATCAATCGTATTGTTGTATATGATGCATTACTATTACAAATGTGCCATTCTGTGCAGACGGCTTGGATAAAGAAGACAGCTTTCGAACCACATGCCTAACACTACCTAATGTTTATAACTACACAGAATAAATGTCGTTGCTGATGGGTCGCAAACACCGTTCTTCTTTACCTTTTCTGCTGCTTCAAGGTAGGGCTTGAAGAAACTGTGTACCTCTTTTCAGTAGAGCGCTGTCGGCCTTTTGGCTGTAGTTCAAAGGACACTGAACACCTTCTGCTGAGGACGCTGTCTGATACGATGACAAATAAAAGTCGATGGTTTTCGTGTTGCAAATTTCCGTGTGCCTTGTCGTATTTTTATTCTTAACCCCACGACAGTTTTTTCCTTTTCACCTTATCCATTACATTTTTTCTCATGTTGTGGCATGTTTGCCACTCCATGTGAACAAGATCGTCCAATGAGCAAGTCTGGGGAACTATGCTGATTCAAACGTTGGTCCTACGAGACAAAGTTTTGCAATACAGTCCAGGAGGCACAGACGGAGGAAAAACAAACGGATAAACTGAATGTAAAACTGCTGATTACGTATTAGCGTTTAGGTTGTGTGGAGTAATCCGTTGGGCTCAAAACAGAACTATCTTTAGGGTTACAACGCTGGTGTCCACCAAATAAGACAGCAGAGTTTATAAAGTTTGTTGTATAAGCCTGACAATCGCAGTATTCATCAACATGGCTCGGCTATGTTCAGTATACGTCATCTAATGTGCGTCCAGACATCGTAGTTATATTGAGTACGTTCTTTGTATGAACGAGCAATATCATATAAATTAGACCCATAAGGTAATGACGATAGACAAGTTCATTCAAGGAAACTGTCTTTCACTGCACCACAGTTCGGATTTAGATTCAGAGGCTCTTCACGGGATTTACCAATTTAGCTCCACACGCTGTATGGTGGACCTACAGCCACTGGAGGCCTCTTGATACTGATAGTACCACATTACACACGTTGTTTGTGTCCAAAATTTTCTGTCTTTTTACTCTCAACCTACTATGTCAGCCAATTTTTTCAAACGCTGAAAAAACAATAACTGTCAACTTTTAATGTTGCAACGTATGGTCTTTCCCTTTGGTAGTCTGGTGCTTCTGAGGTTGGAATTATATTGCTTCTGCGAAACTCTTTTGGGCGATGATAAAACGGAATTTTGCGGTGTAACACAAGAATTCGAAATGTGTCGAATATATATATACATTATATCTATATATCTGAGCAGTCATTTGTTTGCTGTCAGGTTTACAGCAGTGGTTATAATCAGCTGTTCTGAGGCTGAAAGTCCAGAAAAACTTCATATGACGTCCTCGCCTACCAAACTGTCAGATTTCATCAGGTGATCTGAATGCTAAACTTAACCATCTTACTCTGGGGGAGAAGCAACCAAGATTTTGTGCCCAAAGTATTGAGAATGCTGGAAGATATAAGCATTCCCATGTTTTTATATTATAAATACTGCATACAGAGAGCGGGGCCAAACTGGTCGTTAATTGCGTGCCACACGTCCCTCAGTCGAAAACGCCATTTGGTGTAAAGTTCAACCTATCGAACCGTTATAGATTCGGACATCCTTCCCCCAGTTTTTTTTCTAAATGGCATGTATCACTTGAGCTAGACCCGACAGTAGCACTCCAGACTGCTTGAGAAACTGAAGAGATAAACCCTGACCGGTGTCCAGCGATGATTATTTCGTTTGCAAACAGGACTCAAATTCTGTTTGACAGCTCCATTGACATCTGTTCTATATCCATCGCCATCAAATTACACATAGGCCTGTGATTGTATCGGTCCGCCAAACCCATAAAATATTACGTCTTGGTTTGATGCCACTTATACTTTTGAACAGATCCTGAAGCCTCAGTGATCTTACAGGAAATCAAAAATAATGATAGTCTTAGACCTGGAAGCCCTCTTCGGTTTGGTGTTGGTAACGTTCCAAATTACACCCTCATCCGTCGATGAATCTCATTGCAATTTGTGGGTCTACTGAAGTAATTATCTGCTCGTTCAGGGAGCAGGTCAAACATTTACATACAGCACTCTTGGGTGCTCGCCAGTCTGAGTGCTTTTGGTGAAGGTATCCCATAATCTCCTTTTTGTTCATTTTTACCACTGACGGAATTGCGCATAGTGTTGATCTATCTCGTGCCCTTGAGAAACACCGACGCGTATGACAAATAACTGGTATGGTCTGCATGAAATGGACTTCACGTCTTTATTGGTCAACTTACCACTGCAAGACTAATAGGTCCCAACCGAATGTTCTTTGATGCATACAGTTCTTTTGAGACGATGAACACTTTTATCTACTTTGATCAGCATAGCTCATCCACTGGAAGAAATATCTGCAGTGAGCATGGGTTGCCATCGTACGTAGTTCATACGATTACTGCTTAGGTGCGCTTCAGGAAAAGCTCAGCAGTCTACTATGGTCCTCCTCCGAGGTCGATGCAACTAAGTGAGATTACCAAACAAACTGACATTCTGGGTTAAGCTGTCTTTAATAGTCTTAAAGAACTGGATCGGAATCCGGTCATTCGGTTCAATTTCAGTTATTCATAGAAAACACGTTAGAAGCCTGCTGGTTTGACATATCCTTCTGGCATATATAGCGCACTCGGGACACGTGTACCTTAAAGTTACCATAGTACTTTTGTAAACAGGCCTCTAAACATATAATGCATGGACGCAAAACGAGACGTAGCTTCAAACTTACAGGAGCCGACCGAAGATTTCATTACATGGATGCCACTCACTACGGGAAAATAACCAGAACAGTAGAAACGTATTTTATGAGGCGACAGCAACAAAGCAGGTTCACGCTTTGAGTATTGCAAATTAAGTCGATTCCTTCAGACAAAAAGAGATTTAAGGAAGATAATGCATGAGGTTCTTCAACAGTACTACAAGAGATTTTGGGTGAACCAACTCTGTCTGAAGAAATTCACGTTATTTGAGTCACATAAGTCAAACTAATCTTGCGATGGCCAGTTGAGTATACATTATTTATTTAACCTGTCAATCCAAAACGTAAAAAACACGTGAATTCCACTTCAGTCACACAGCATTTACGATAATGCACTTCAGTCCAATAGTCAATTGTTATGGAATGCGGACTAGCCCTTTGAGTACTATGCGATGTGGCACCCCTAGTCGAATGTCATTTCGTTCATTTGGAACAAATCTAATTGTCGGAAACCTTATCGCAGAATTCTTTTATAATATGAATTGTAACAGTACACTGTTGAGTCTGTAAGAGCACAGAGAGAGGGAGTGAGTAAAATTAAATAAAAACAACCTATTTACAAAATCTCCAGTACATAGAATTTATCTACTTTGCAAAATTAGTTATCTGTTTTCGGCCAAGGACTAACAGTGGAAGAAGCACATGTTCGTGAGACCCTCCAATAGACCGTACGTTAGTAATGTACACGTTCAACTGCAATTCATGCATACGCCCGATGTTGGTTGAACCCTTTTGGTGATTACCACATCGTGTCTGGCTGGATCCAAATGAGCACTGTAAACCCCACTATCTCCGTTAGGCGGCTACCTGTGTGTGGGTGCGTCTGCCCGAGCGATTTCCCTAGAAAATCCCATATTTCATCAGACAGACTGTTAAATGGATTTGGCTCTATGTAATCAATGCGTAAGATTACATTACATTCCTTCTGTTAAAATACAGTTTCGCGTGCGATATAATCCAGCACGTTATTTGTTATACCTTGATGATTTATTAGTTAACGGCAATCCAAATGGACTAACTTCATCCGGTAGGCTTCATCTGATGAATAATTTACATTTGTGTAGATTCTAGCCGTTGTAGGTGCACTCCTGCGCAGCATAATGATTATTATGGTACATACTCATTTAAGACCATTTAATCTGCACTACTGTTAATTCCTTCCTTCCCCACAGAAATCATGGACAACGGGTGATTGCCATGCTCTATTGTATCGGAATTTTGGCTATTGGTTTGTCACTCACTCTGTACTGCACCTCACCCCACAGAACTGCTGAAAATGAACAAGCGTTTGTGGTAAGCACTCGTTTTTGGTGTTAGCATGGTGGCCAAACGACCGACTGCACAAGATGCTCAAAAAAAAACCCAACCAAACGGAGATCCGAAGCAGCTATTTCCCTTCATAAGTTTGAAAAAATGGTTGGAATACGAACAATGATAAATAGACGCATTCTTCAATGGCCCGTCAGTACCATATTTTTTTACAACATGTCGATGTTTTTCGGCAAATTAAAATAATGAGATGCAGTAACAACCAAGCGTTGGGAATCGGAAGCCACAAGTGCCTTTATCCCGAGGAGATCAGTTTACCGGTGCCACCTCACATTATGTTTTCTTATATTTACATGACTGTGGAGAAAAGTACATACAAGGTTGAGAGATGCCTGATCTCCAGTGTGAAGCAGTATTTGTCTAAATGATTATAAAAGTCTGTGTACTCAGAGAACGACAATATTTCTGAACAATGTAAACAGTCAGTTTTCTCAGTCACCATACATCCTGGCCAGTGGTCAAGCCATCCATTCAACTGATACATTTAGAATCGTGTAACGCCTTCCAATCCAAGATTCGTACAATTTGTCATAACGATTGCAATCATTCGAGTGAAGCCAACTGTATATCCATAATCATTTTTCCGCAAAACTAACTCATTTTTTATTTTCACTTTGAAACACTTTCATCAGATGTCGTACTATTTAGCTTCCAGAACTCTGTGGTGCGGGTGAGCACCACCTAGGCTACCACAAACGCTTGAGGTATTAATAACGTTCGCCTGAAGCTGACAAAGTGAGGAAACTATGCAGCTAACTGTGTACGTTTACAACTGCACTCAATCTATTCATCAAAGTTGGTGGGAAAACATTTTGTTGGGTTTGCACAAGAACATAAAAAACATTTAGCGTTTATTCAACTGGACTTACTTCGCATGTTGAAGTTTCCCGTGATTGAACTATCACAAGATACCAATTTTGGCAATTTACTCCCTTGTCCGATTTACAAGTTTGTCCACTAAGATGAATAACCGTTCTGCTTGAAACGATAAGACAGACTTGAAGGTATGCATTACACAAACTAAGCACGTGACGAACAATAAGATATTAAATGGAATTATGCAGCCCTTGACTACATCATTCTATATGAAATCCAACTGCTAAAAAAGTGGTCTTTGTTTAGATTCGGTCATCACAATTACGAATGCTCTGGACTTCCAGCGTAGGTTGTTAACTCAGGTGGTAGAGCGTTTGCCTTGTTTGGGCACATTGTTTCTGTTGCTGGTCCGAATCCGACTGAAGCCCAGATTTTGTAATCGGGCTTCATCTGACTCATGGAACTTGAAACACTATTAACAAATACTATCAAATTTTAGTGAATTATTTCAGCTTCACGATTTTATTCGAACATAGTTTTATTCAGTGTTCAATTGGTTTTTCGCAAGCTCCTGTCAACAACATGATAATTAGATCCGTCTCCATGGAATAATTTTTCAGACGAATGGGTCATTGTTCGCCATTGTACGCATTCGACTTCAAAATTTTATATTAATCAGTTCTTGCTTCCTAATTCATTTCATCCGCGTTTCAAACTCAATTGAACTAGTTTACATTCAGAATTAACTACTGACACACTTTGGTCCACATAGACCGAATTTCGTATACATCTAATTGCTCATAGTTGACTGTATTTTGTTTGATTCCAACTTAACTCTATCGCACTTATTCCTCCAATTAAAACGACTTAGCCGTCACATCTTTGCATTTCAGTGGTTTTTCATCTCCATGTACTTGAGCTCAATCGTCGGAATGTTGTACATACTTTTCTACATCTACCGAAATCGTCATGCCAGCATCGAGGCTATACAGAAAGGAGATCTTTCCGCATCAAGAATTTTGTTCTCAATGCGAGGGGAACCAGTCAGTTTGTACCTACGCATTGGGCTTTGCAGTAAGTATCTTCGCTTTCAGTGTTATTCATCACTAGGTGTAATGTGCAACTGAACCCAATTACCTCCTCAAACAATACGAACTAACAGAACCGCTGCATCAAACTGATATGTCTGTTACTCGTTCTTTTGAACATGCACGTGTAGTTTCGTTATCGCATTGAATATCGAGCTTTGTTTACCCAGGCTATCTGATTTCACTCGTAGTAAAGAGATCGAATTCTCACGTTAAACAGCTTTATTGATGTAGTACGATCGATTGTGAAGCACACAGAAGTTAATTGTGTAAGTAATAACTGGTTCAAGTCATCCATTGTTCCACATTATTCAGTGATTCTAATGAACTGTATGATATGAATTGAGAAGAACGATTTATGCACAACTCTTCGTGTCCAGAAGTTTAAGAATCAGAAGGTGTACTCAGAATAGCATGAGATATTCAAACAAACTAATTAGCACCTTACAAGTAGCAACAGTTACAAAGATGTGATGTTTACGTAAACAACCTTTATGCATTACGTGATTCAGTTCCAAGTAGCCTTTAATAAATGCATGTCATGAAAAAATTTCCAGACGTGATGTACCACAACAGTAGAACGTATAAACACAGGTGCCGCATCATTTCACCCAACGTAAGTTTCAAAGCAAATCATTGTTTTAATCGTACAACCAAACAGAATGCTTCATCTTCTAATGATGTCCGTCATCATTATAGCTTTGTTACACGTCCACTTAACCACACATCCACATCCACCGTACCTGAAGTTTCGGATGTAAGCACTTGAAACGGGCCTTGCATTTACTCCTAATGAATGTATTTTTAACTTACAGTGTAAACCTAAATTCGCAGCATACTATCCATCGTTTCTTGCAACCTCTTGCCTTATATCCGAGTATGGAAATAACATATTCAGATATATGTAGTCGATTGGTGAATTATTCACAAAACATATTTGAAAATGAGGTATATTTGGAAATAACAGTTTACTGTTTGCTATTGTTTCGCAAGTACCGTTGAAAATTGATATATTTTTGTTGTTGTTACCTTATTTTTGTAATCAATTTGTTTCAGAATACGTTTTACACGCAATAGTTTGGTTTTTGGACGGTAACAGGTGATGTCATTTAACTGCCCGTTAAGTGGTAAAAACATTTGTGTTAAGTATGTTTTTCCGTTAACCTTTAGTGCGGTTTTAAAACATTTGCCCCTATAATAAAAGTTGCCTGAGCCACTGTTTAAAGTTTGTCATCTATAGGTGGGTTTTCAAACTGGTTTGAGGAGACCAAAGTACTGCGCCATTTACCATCTAAACCACATGACTGAAAATGTACATTATGTAAGCAAATATTTTGGTTGACCTCCTCAAAGCCGGATGCAGCCAAACATTTCTATAAACGGTTTGATTCATGCAGTGACTTAAGAGGACTTTGGGAATCAAGCCCCAATTGAAAACCAAAAGAAATTTTGATAGTTGTTTGAATGGAATCTTGAAAAACGAGCTAATCAAACAGCTACTGGTTTTCTTTTGGGATTGGTTCACTTTGGTATCACAAACACAAATGTTATTTCGTAAGAATATAGTACTGAATCAAATTACTTACTGATAACTATTCGAAGGAGACTAAGAACTGATTCTTACGGAAAGCATTCAAGTCCTACCTGGCTGACGCTTGCTCATCATCGACCGAAGATAATGGGGACCAAAAGCAGATTAGAAACTAGGGTGTCTACTGTATGGGACAAAATTTTCGGAACTTATATTTCCGGACACCATTAGTTGTTTCTTTCATGTATTCATCTTTTATATTGGTCTTTTGTAGCCCTACTTATTACTATTGTGTTTTCATTGTGATCCATTTGCTCTGTTTTATATCTGAGCGATAGTTAATTTTTGGAGCCACATTTTTAATAATATAATCCAATAAAATTGCGGAGATATATTTATATACAGTGAGAAAGAATTTCTGAACTAATGTTCAAAGAATTGTTGAAAGTTGGGAGACCTAAAAATAATATTTTATGCAATTTGATCTATCCGAATTATCTGTGATAATAGAATCTAAATACTACCGTGGAATGGTGTAACTTTGACTAGTATGATATATATATATGATTGTCAATCGAGAAGTATAGTATAATCAACTATCGGAGGTTTTCAAGCAGTGTTATTGAAATTTGGAGAACTTTGATTTCCAGAAGAAAAAAAACGTGTAAGTTTTCTGCTGTCTTCCCGAGTTCGATAAATATAATAAATTTTGAAACTTGCAACACTCACAGTATACTGTTTTGCTTTGCTTCCAATACAGTACAGCTCTGTTCTATGTAAAACATTTTTCAGCCTTATTTATAAGCATAATCAATGAAAATTCTCAAAATGTACCTTCTTTGAGTAATTTCAATCCAGAAATACTTTATTTTCTGTGCACAATCAGTTAATGTCATCAGTAGCAGTTGCAAATGTGACCCAGTCCGATCGGTATACTGTACGCCGAAAGCACACTTTGTTTTGTTGTCCAGCATTTTTTAAAGCGGCCAAAAGTTATTTAAAAGGCATCAGTTTCTCAAAAATGAAATTATTTTCCTGCAAACTAACTCCAAAATAATCAAGTTTAATAGGAGCCAATGACCACAAATTTGTTGTACCCAACACAGATAACTGAATGTAGACATGTTTTCCGTACTGACCTACTATTTGTGCTAGCATCAAAAGTTTGCTCATTATTGCAAACAAACCAACAGAAAGTCACCCAAGTAGTTATCACTCTCTGGCTACTTTACGGTCAATAAACGAGACTATTTCAACAAACATTCTTCGGTAGAATGTTCATTCAATGCACACTTTTACTGCGGTTTGGTTATCCGAACACACTTTCTGGTTACGCCAATGATTCACAAGTATCTATTCTCACATTGTTAGAATGAATGCACAACGGACAGAATGATGTGGAACAAATTAGGATGGTTGATTATCATGCCATTTTTGATTTGGACGCATGCTGATTCCCGAGCTTCTATGGGACTGAACGAACGTAATCTACCAGTTCCTCAAACTACATTAATGTAAAGTTCGTGTGTTGAGAATAACTGTGAATTATTCTAAACAGGTATTACAAAGCCCTTTGTGATGCTGACAAACACAAATCACATGGTCCCCCGGTTAAACCTATAAGTACCGGATATCCGTTGTTGTAGGTCTGTTTGGCCCTACGTTATATGCGAATCACACAGGTCTTTATCGTCAAACAATTGCACTTTCATAAAATCTGTTTGCCTAGCTGATAGAGTGTAAAATGCGTCAAGCAGGATGAAGACTTGCAATAAATTTGTTCACTCAACGATTTTATGTGTTGTATACACAGTTTATAAGGTCTTACGTTAGATATGGTCGAATCATAGATTCGTTCTACGGTTGAACGAATGTTTATGTAACCGTAGGGCCTAACTTCAAACAGACAATCGCTTCAAGCCTAATGCATAAGTTCATCAGTCGTAACTTTCTGTTAAGTGATAAGGAACATCCAACTTGAATTCAGGCACTTTTGGGTAAAAAGTGACCATGACTTTGAAATCGTATTTGTTGTGGCAGATAAATCTGAAAATTCTTAAATGTAATCTCAGGCCCTTCAGAATTCCAAAAGCCAGTGAGCAAACATCGGGTTAGCCTTGAATTAACGTTAACATAAGGTTGGTTACTAGCCAAAGCTTACAGCATCTCGCTTACTGACACACAATTAGTCTAACGCTTTCCATTATGCTGGTTGATGATAGTGAGAGCGTGTTCATTGTGGTGAGTAGAAACGAGGTTCCCCAATTGCGTACAGGGGGAAGGTACTGAATGTATAAAAGGTAAAGCTGTTGCATAACAAGCAGTTTCGTTTTTTAGTAGTACATTACTCACAAACAACTTCAGGAACAAAATGGCAAGCCTCAACACCAGGATGACGACGGACCAGAAGCGACTATCGGTATAGCGTGTGCGCGCTATGGGGAAGTGTCATCAGGGTGAATGACAACCTACTGGTACCTAATGTGTGTGAATGTACGTCCGCAGTGCAAATGAGTGTGCGTGTTCGTGGTCCCACGTTTAACATGGCCCGTATGGGAGTTCGTGCATCAAACGAATTTGCAGGTCGGGCGTCTTTTGCGGTTATAATAACTGATGTCACGACGAATGCGAGGATGAAGATACTCTGGATACAGCCGTTCCAAGATGGAGACGTCCGGACGTTCCTCGAGGACTACTAGGACGTGGCCGAGGTGGTCGGAGTCAAGACTGACCGTGGGAAGCTGGATGCCCTGCACACGTCGGCGAAGGGCAGATCGAAGGCGGCGCTGGACGCAGCGCGAAGAGATGCTGCGAAAATGGAGTGAGCCGCTGAAAAGGAGTAATTTGTGGCTACGTTTGACAACCCGGTCAATCACCAAACGGCCAGGCGGCTAGGCTTTGACAAGGAGCGGATCCATCCGTGTTCACTGCCACTTTGCAAAGTTTGCTGGACAGAGCACTGCCAGTATTGAATCAGAAACCTTTGTGTGTTCCCAAAAACTGTTTGGGAACTTTTCTCTGCTTTGCACTTGGTGATCGTCCAATCGACTGTTCACTCCTGTCTGCAATAAACAAAACTAGTACAAACTGGGCACCTTCCTCCATCAATCGCACCTGCCGGATTCCCATAGACCTTCAAGTCGGCCCGCTTCGATTAAAAGTCTGCAGGAATGCGATAGCTGCAATCGTTTTAAAATGATGTATATTATATGAAAACCAAAATCATCTGTTACTCATCAGTAACCAAAGCGACTGGTTCTTTCAATATAGCAATGACCGATCAAAACAAAACGCATTTATCTGCCACTTTTCATGTACTAGCTTTAGTGCTCAAGCTTTTGAGAAAGGTTAACCGTTTTAAACTGGTATGACATACCCGTTTTCTGTTCTGACTTGTGCTCACCGCCAATATTTAACCACAAAAACTTGCGCACATTTCGATATTGTGTGAAACAATTATACAACTTTACTGAGCAGTTAATCGAAGACTGTACATACTAATGTACATATGGCTTTTAAGCGAAGTTTCAGTCGATCGTTTTAACTCTGCGTTTTGTTTTGCTTTCTTTTGATTAGGGCAGTTTAATAAAACTCACTTCAAAAAAGCGAAAGTTGAAATTTTCAGACTGTATAACAGTTTCATATAATGACAAGTTGTATCAAAATCCGTTTTGTTTATAGAATTAAACCGTCACAAATATGAGGAAAGGAATGCAAACGTGTACACTGGTTTAGCCTCACCAATGTCGTTTTTACTTGCTCCGGTGCCAACCATAAAATATACTCATGATACTCTTCACACTATCCTGTATGCCATACGATGGTCTCAGCAAATTTCGGAAAACCGGACAAGAATAATTTTTATGTCGTAAATCCGTGTTAAAAACCCAACCAAGATGAATGCTGTGAAAGACCTGGTGAACTGCTAGTCTCATGAAATTTTCTTCAGTAACTTTAGAAATATATACACACAGTTGACACCGAACAAGAAATTTTTACAGGTTGACTTTAACTATGTGAGGAGACGATTGATTGAGAATGGACATTCATATTCGAAGTGTTTTAGAGATAGACTAATTCCCCGGAAATTATCACATTACCAAACAAAAAGATATGCTCGATGATGAATCTTGTGCAAGAAAATATCACTGTACTCTTCTGTCACTGAATGTTGCGCACGAAAACTCAATGCAAATAAGATGTGAGGGCATTGCAGTTGAGATGTTGTCCGAGATTTGAGAACCCGATTGTAAGAATGTATCAAACCTATGTCTAAAAAAATTGTTTCATTTGACACATTTGTATAAGATCTTTTATTTACGAGCATTGCTATGAGTTATTCACCAAAACCGCTGCATTACTAAATAAAACTATTGTACCATCTTCCCATAAGACGTTGAACAAGACGCAGCGATAAGACAACCAGCCCAAATAACCAAAACGAGACTGAATCACAATGCAACGATACTACTAAACACATCAGTCAGAGGAATAGGTAAACAACCTCAACAGTTTTAATCGACAAATCGTACTCGGGAAATGGATTACAGTTTGATGCTGAAAAGGTTAAACATGAATTATAACCACATAATATGACCTTCATACCAAACAGAGCTTTTCCAAACAGTCAAAAAGTTTACAAACAACGAAAACGAGCCCAGCTCCAAAATAATGATGAACACACTACCCATGCAAAGTATAATAACAGGCAACTGGCTATTCACACAACTGTCAGACGGACGCGATAGAGCAAAAACATCTGGGTCAGGGCCAAATTAATGATCACAACCAGGAGAGTTGGAATGTACAGGGGTGAATACACAGATCGGATTTTCACATGACGAAAGTTGAAAGGTCGATACAAATATGTACGTCTTATGTAGCTGCAAAATTTGCTGAGAATGACTAACATTAACTATTTGCACGGCTGATGTTTTGCAAATTCTGTGGAACTGTGAAGGAGACATCATTAAACCTGACTAACTTTATTGAAGGTAATAAGTAACTCAAACGGAACACTAGTTGTTCGCCGATAGTAGTCAGATGATGGTGGAATATGTCACGTAGCCACGCTGCTGCCTCAACATTGAGATAAATTACTTTTGGTCAGTTGACTGCATTCTGGAAATTGCTGCTTCAAAGACTCATGTGGCAGTTCACTGCACTCTCATGTAACCTAGCCGGTACAAAAAATAACATGATGTGAAATGGGATGAAATCGTTATTTATATTAGGGAAAGCGACACAATACTCACTTACTCTGGTGTAAGGAATGTATGGATTGTTTTCTGTTCAGGCTAAATGGCAAGAGGGGCCGAATTATTCATCTGCTGTGACCTGTGAAAAAATCTATTCACAAATTACTGTCGACTGGTTGCGCTTCTTTTGAGACAGCTTATATAAACATCAGGTAACGAGTGTGATATTGATTAAGTGAAAAACGATATATCAGATTCAACAGAGTTCAAGTAACACGGTAAGTAAGTTTAAAAAAGTCAATAGCATCTGTATTAAGGCTTTTTCATTCCAGAACAGACTTTTGCGAGGCGAAACTTTGGGTCCGGCTGAATGAGTTGTCATACAGATAACTCAATCGTAGTGGTCAATATCATACATCATAATTTAACATATTCTGTGTCAGTAATCAAACAGAACCATATATGTACGCACAATAATACTGTCATAAGGAATCCACGTTGAAGAAGGGCCGCTCTTCCAGCAAGGCCACTTTTAACCACCTTCACAGAACTTACAGAGAAATCTAGGATGCGACATCTGTTTCCCCCCCACCTCACAAACATGATGGACAGCAGCAATTATATCCCTTATTTGGTCCGACACCTGCGCTGATAAACCACAGAGTTAATCATCACATATTTATTTCCTGAAATCTGACATTCATTGTAAGTGAGACGGTTGGTCTGACAATTCTGGGAAAAAGCATGAGTTTACCTCATGTAATGAACTTTACCACATTAGCGGTATTGGAAAAATTTATCAGTTTGTCACTACGCTGTATTCTGAGCCACAGTTCTGTAGTGGATTACGACGTCATCTGGCTTCCATCGTCGGAAACTGCGGGTGGCTTAACTCAACTTGACCAGTGCAATTCTTAACTTTTGCCTCACGAATCAACGACACCCTCCCGGGGGGGGGGTGATGTAATACGTGGAATAACCACGTTTCGGTTGATATCAAAAGACCAATAACCACAAAGAAACTGAGTGAGGAAATGCAGTGACTGTATGTCGTTCAGAAGAAAATGAGCTGTACACAATGGTTGTGAAAAGCTTTTAAAAAAAACGATTAAATATACTCTTTGTTTCGAGCTAATGTCTCCTTGATTTCCTCGGCCCTATTACTCAGGAGTGACCACTTCGGGTAAGGTACGTTAGGTGAGCACTCAAAAAGGGATACTACTGTATATAAGCAGCTTATAAAGAAATACTACACGTTGCAAGTCAATTTAGTAAATGATTTGAAAGAAACAAGCAAATCAAAAACATAAACAACTATGCAAAAGAAACTAGCCATCAAGAATTACCGTACAATAAACAGGAAGATGTACTTCAACCAGTCTGAGTACTCATAGATGTCGGACCCAAAAGTATCGTGCCGAATTCACAAAACAAATAGAAAACACGGATAAGCAAATTCGGTGACCGGCTGCTGATACTACCTTCAAAGTGTACTCACATTGATGTTGGTAGCTGATCAGCTACACGTTATTAGACTACCATATCGCGGCTACACTGGTTGATGAATGCTTGCGTGTAAAACGCATCACAGAAGCATAAAGGCCATCATCCCTGTACGGAATTTTCTAGCACGATTTCGCGACGTCAAACCTGATTCGTTCCGCCAGGTTACTCGATAACACTCAGCGGTGTTTCAAGTACAAGGTTTCATTACTCAATCCAGTCAGGCTTTTCCTGCGCTCAGATAAAACCATTATGTTGTTCAAGCGCTGCGACCAAGCAATACCCTACTAAGCTCAAACATAATCTGATCGCAAGCAGAGGGTTCCCATTTTCATCAGGCATCAGACTGTTCTGCCAATAAGTACATAAAGTCGACCACTTCCACAGGAACACGTGAACTTTTTCCGCCCATGTGAACGTATTAATCATCAACTAACAATTCAATTTTCAGTAGCAGACATTTTAAACACAAATTTAGTTCCATCCGGATTACAAACTGCTAACGATATATCAAAACTAACTGCGTTTTAGCTCTACTGCTCTACTGCACATGATTAAGACGGCACGGAAAAACCGTCGTGGTGATATTGCCTAGCATGCCTTGACAGTGTATCCGAATGTTGAGTGGGATATTTTATGTGTGTATGATGAGCTGAACGTATCCGTATTAATAAGTCTACAGTTATCTCGACGATCGTCTCAGTACACTTTTTAGTTGTTTCCTGTCTGGTTTATGAATTTCGTTGGAGAGGCTTAAACCCACGTTAACAATATGATAAGGAATACTTAACTGAAACGTGACTGAAATTTTTGTGTCAGTTGTATCCACTCCTGGTTGGCACTTGCACAAACTAGGTTTGTGACTGTACAACAGATTTACAGATACTACATAGGCAATGAAGTATAAAACATATGAACAAAAGAATAGCGAGATGAAGCAAGGATAGTCTGACGTCAACAGAAAGATTCAATGAAATCAGTGTAGAAGGTTATCTGAAAAAATAATGATCAGGCCAAAAGAAAAATATTTATTCTTCTTCTATTTTCAGTGAAAATGTGGAAATCAAATTGAACTTTGCTCATGTGATGTTTCCCTCTCTTAAGTGTTGTGTATGTGTTCATATTTTACCAAAATTTTTGTGAAACCGAGTATGTGGAGTGAGTTTTCGTCTGTCTAAACAATTTGATTGTTATATTGCTTGTATTTTGCTTTTCATCTTGTTCTTTACCATAGTTTTTGCTATCATGGCCATTGTCTTCTCCGTGTGTCGTGCCTATGAGGTCACCAGAGTCTATAAAGAATTCGATGGAGTCATCACGTATACAGCCAGCAAAATTCTGTTTGTGATCGTCCAAACGATATTTTTGCTTTTACTGCATCGAGTAAGTTCATGTTGTTAACTATCGCTCAAAAATGGATGATTCTTAACTGATATTTTTCAACGGACTGGCAAACATAACAGTTCAGCTGATCATAATAATGAAATATTCTGCAAATCTCAAGCAGTTATTCAACTTCGGATTTATATTTCATGACATGCTCCTCACAGTCATACTCATACAGAGGAAACAGAAAAAAGAAGAGAGCTAAGGTATTCAATCAATATCAGCTCGACTGACAGTAACATACCCTGTTCGCTATAAACCGCAATTCTCATTGTATCATACACCTAGTAGGTGATGCCAGCCGTTTCCACAAATGTTGCCACTTCTGAAGCTAACTGTTATCCTCATACACCGAACAGTGTCTGGATAAAATCCTTTGAAATGTTTTAAGACGTTCGGCGTGAATGTGTGCTACTGTGAATTGCACCGAATGTCTAGTTTGCAGGGTCATTCACATGTGGTTTTGGCAACACTGAGAAGGTTGCGTCTTCTCTTCAGTTATCAGTTATAACCGCATATCTCGATGAAGTTTCAAGGGGGATGATAAACAGCTATTTACTTCAGATAAACAGAGATACTAAATATCTAAAGTTTTTTTGAATTCACCATCACACACTCCCACTACCTATAACAAGAAAAATACGAAAAAAGGTCAGAAGTAGAGACACCATTAAAAATTGTCTGATACTGAGAGCGATTGGTTAAGAGAGGAGGAATAAGAGACCTTACCACACGTCCTCCGATAATGTCGCATTGTGAATGAAATCACCACAACAGGATGGACTTTCTTTTTCATTTGTTGAAGTCGATCTAACATTGGGTTTTAATATACGTCAGTAGCATATTCTGTCATTCACGCTATTGATATTCTTGTCACACTGGTTAGTCAGTGTGGCAGTTTGTTTTTTCTTTACATTTCTGCTTTCAGAACATCTGAACATTTTAAATCCATCCGTTCACTGCAAGTCGTGGCTGCTTAAACAAACAGCGGTACTCTTGCGTCCTAACCTAGTTCCTCAAGGCATATCGATAGTTTTCTGATCAACAAGATGCAAGTCATCAACATCATAAAAGTAGATCAGTGAAGCAACCCAATGCCTAACTGTCGCACGGCAACGGAGAGAAGAAATAGGTTGTGACTGGGATACAAAAGAACGGAAGGGAATAGAACCTTATTAGTAAAATACACATATGTCTAATCTCCGTCACTCGACAATGAGGTGTACATGTCCTGCAATCATACACTACTGTTGTAACTGAAAGCAGTGTTATCAACAAATCAGCTTCCTTTCAGGTTTTGTCGCCCCACGCTATTAACAACGCTTATTTCACAGTCAGCTCAGCGAAATAACCTAAATGGTTGGTATTCAACTTAATATCTCCATCTGTTTATCCTAAAATTCGTCAGGGAGGCGGATTCGACTTACACTGATTGATTAATTCCGGTTCAAGTCATCAACCGCACACTTCACAATTTACGCCCAGCGGCCGAGATACAGACAAATGGGGATCAGTGTGGAAGATGACTAACGGACATCACTAGTACATGAAAAAAAGCTGAGCGTGTGCATACCAGAAGAGTGAGCAAATAAACTCGTCTGAACGTTCACTATCAAACAGTTGCTTCCTAACCCTGCAATGTTGCCTGATGCGCCAACCGAAGACAAACATCGGAGTATTTGGAAACGGTTTACGTCCTCCAGTCTGAGTGACTAAGTTTGCCTGTCGTAAAGCATGAAGAGTCTCCAATTTATTTTATCACGTGACCCTGAAACCTAATAGAGATGCCTTACTGAAGCCGGAAGATATTTAGGTTAACAAATACCGATTTAATCGTGAAGATGCGAGCCTCAATTTCGTTTTCTATAACATTTCTGCTGTTGATGCAATTACCAAATACAACAACTAGTCAATAGCCCTTCCAACTTCCTTATCCAACGGTGAACCGATGCAGTCACGGTGGTGTTACGAAAACTTGCATTTTGAGGCGGTATAGCGCATTTCGAGGTATTTTACCTTACACGAAGTAGCATCTAGCAGTGTCTATGCTGTTTGAACATGGTAGATTAGCAATACTGTAGTCAGTTCAGTTAAAATCAGTCAATAGACAACCAGCTACTAGGTCCATACAAACACCTTATGAGTGTTGTAGACGTCCCGCATTACTCTGTCCATTGTAAACTTAGGAGAACGTGACAGTGGTGGCTAGTCTTGACGTACGCCTCTCTTGGATATAAAGCTGTTGGAGGGTTCCCCGTAGAACCTAACCCGAGCTGAAGCGTGGGAATAAATCGCCGGTAGTATGTTCACATATCTTCTGCGCTTAGCCGACTCTGAAAGTGTAAATCTATCAATTTGGTCGAACATATCTTTTATACTCGTGAAAACAAAACTGTTAGCTGGCCGTACCAATTATGTTGGTGAGACATTTGGCGAATCTCTGAGCAAAACACCTTCATCTAAGGTGAGCCACTGTCCATTCTCCCTCAGTGTCTGCCTGCTTACCACACTGAACTGATAGTGTATAATGATTGCCAGGACCTTAATTATTGCTGTAGAAAACCTACTGTTTTTATGGTTCTTGCAAGAGCCCCTAACACTTTCCCTGAACGGCGGGAATGAAGCAGCCACAGCAAAGAGCGAAGATTTCCATCGTTCACGTCAGTTGAAACAACTGATTCAAGGCCTCTACTATTGCTCCCTAACTTCATTGAAAAGTACCGGCACGAGTCAATCCGGACCATCAGCGCTATTACGCTTAAGATGCGCAATGCAACTGCGGACCACAGTTTCAAAAGTGGCTAGGGTTTCCGAAGGCAAAATCTACTTCTGTCTCATCAGCTTCATCAGTTACTCAAACCTCATGATTAAGAAGCAGGCTACGACTCATCTTTTTGCGGATATCCTTTCCAAATATGCTATATGGACTGACAAGGAGAATATTTCCCTGATATCCAAAGACCCCATAGACCTCCCCGAAATCAAAAGTTTACGTAACCTACAACTCACTGTGCTGTATGCTATAATACTTGCATGGTTCGGATCTATGCGCTGTTATGATTTACCAAATCAGTATCCATTCTCAGCCAGCTTGTTACCTACGCTTTACCGCCAGCGTTGTCACTTTCTCGAAGTCCAGTCGTTGTGACGGATAGAGTGGTGTTCCAGCGAAATTACGTAAAAAAACATTAACATACAAACACACAGTCCGCATTCATGTATGTGCTTCAGCAAGAACGGCCGTCCAACGCGGTGCCTCGCGAAGTTTAACTAACAGTTATGTGATTTATCGGTGACCAGAGAAGTAGGGTCCCAAGTAGCGCAATGATGTGCCCTATTTCTATGTTTGAAGCCCGTTGGGAATAGCGCTAATCAATACTGAGCAAAGCACTTTTGAGGTACACTTTCGCGGACAACATTTTAACATAGAAATAACTGTTTGCAAGAAAACTGGTGAGTAGTGCTAGTACCGACGTTTGGTCATGTTGCAGTGAGAGTACATTTTTTAGGTAACGTTGTAAGTCAACTTGGTATAACTTCCAGTAGTGAAAATAACGCATGTAAGTGTTGAGAATTCGTTTAGCGTGGAGGATTCGTCGGAATGTGACAGTCTGTCGAAGCATTGTATTCGCTAGTCTACTGAGCTCAGAAGCTAACTGCGTGGTCAGTACGCGGGATGTACGTGAACAGCACAAGTCATCTGAATCGTACCACACACAGTTTAATCGCAATGAAGAATATTCAAGAATCGCAAGCAACCAAGCTTATTCTACTGGTATTCTATTGGTATTAATTACCATAGTTTACCCACTGGATAGTGGTGAGGGGTTAAACAGGAGTGAATACTCCGTCGAGTTGATAAAAAGATGGGTTTTGTTCACGTTCCCAACTCACATTTTTAAAGACAAGATTTTCCTTAAACAAGATTTTTGTGTTCTTCGGTTATTTACTGTCTTCATTGAAATGGTTATCAAAAACTGCTGTATTCAGCTGTCAACCAAATCATAAAATTCCGTACTATTTGGACCGGCTCCGGTCTTCCATAATCATACTTGACTGTGCAAGTATAAAACTTTAGTTATTGAACACCCCTGAAACACAACAGGAAAATGAGAACTTGTCATCCATTCGAGATAATTAATACGTCTTTCTTATCAACTTATTCACAATCAGTATCTCACCAAAATCTAAAATCTATTCTTAGTACTTGTTAACAATTGCACTTTTGTTATTCTAATTTAAACCCTGGATTACAGTTGGTCTTTTTAGCAAACGTGCGCCTGTTCAGCTTCATTTTACTCCACCTGCTCACTGTGAATTTGTGCATATGGGTCGAGTCAGCAATTGAGAAGATTTCACACAACATGGCCACCGAATACACGGGGGGCAACGTGACCAAGGTCAAACAGAAATATACCATCAAACCAACTGGGTACTTTTTGCCCGCGATCCCGGAGTATTGTGCAATTGCAGCTGCAGTGATTTACGAAATAACCCAGAGAATCGGACAATTAAAACAGCTTGAAGCTGATCACGAGGTTTGTCCAGTTTTCTCGATGAATTCGATTTTATTTGCAAATAAACACAAGCCACTACGTACGCGTTAATTAACCAACAGTTAATCACAATATAGCTTGGTACTAGTTTCAAGACAAATTCTGTCGTTCAACTTTTAACTGACTGGAACCATTATAACCGGATAACACTTAATTTACTAGCCCCACATTTAGAGACTTCCTGATCTGATCTGATAGCTTAATTATATAAGCAGTTGAGCGGTAGCAGAAGGACGTGGTTACTGTGTATAGTCGTTTATCGTAAGGTTAATCCGTCTTTCAACCTAGCAATGTTTCCAATAAATCCGTAAGCTGCCGCTAAAACGACCAGTTGTGTGCATTTCAGGCGATACATTTTGAGCAACTATATTCCGAGTATTCGTGTTAAGAACCACAGAAGCTTAATTAAACGGTATGTGAAAACTGTGAAGAAACAAAACTTTGTTAAACTAGTATTATTATTATTATTATTATTACTGTTATTAGAGAAATGGCGACCCAGTAAAACTGAGAACTGTCAAATGCAGCCGCATGCCTTGTTCCAATTGGACGGTCACGTTTTGACGCGTAGCACTTATAGTAACTTGTCCTACTGACTGATTTCACGTGAACTTGTTTTCTTCAGGACTTTCCGCTTGTAATCGTCGATTACCTGATAATACTTAACACGTACGATTCTTACGTAACACGAAATTAATTCTATCACTTGGTCAAACGTCGACCCAAGTATCAACATAAGAATATGGTCTATAGTGTCGACCCTCTTATATTTTAACTTCAAAGATAGCGTCTTCACAATACGTTTTAGGATTTGTTCAAGTTTAGATCGTTT
>LUCH01001311.1:28352-106295 GCA_013368495.1 Paragonimus heterotremus
CTAAAACAAAGTGGTTGGTACAAGCTGAAGTGCAGTAGGATCTAAACGCAAACCAAATTCTTCGAGGAACCTACATACGTGAGTTGTTCCATCACATATGTCATCAGAGGTTTAACTCTGCCCGGTTGCCTAGGAACGTGGTGAAACTTGGTGTAGTTCTTTTTTCTATCTCAATTTTTTGTTTTGCAGCGTCACTTTGAGGAGGTGGATTGCCTCAGTTTTTCTAATAAGCCAACATGCGAACGAGAGCTCAGTTGTGTTTATTTATTCTTCTGTCACTATCTGCTTCTCGGAATTAACGCCTGTCAGCAAAGTTAGGACAGAATGAAAATCTATGTGAGACAACGTATGACTTTCTACGAGAAAGGTGAGTGACATGCCGTAACAAGCGAACCAACTCAGATCTCAAAACACGGTTGGATCGCAATGCCGTAAGACTCATGGACGAAACAGTAAAACAGATCATTCAGTGTCCTCAGCAATTTAGGTCATCAGATCTTATCCAACGCATTTAGTACACGATACTGTCGGAGAAGTGATTGGAATTATAAAATCTGAAATTCGTTCCACTTGGGCATCTTCCGAGCAGCTGAGGATTCTAAAAACAATTGGAGCAAGCGGTGCTCTGAAACAGGCAAGGCATAAACCATGCTGTCGGAATCATATAAGTAGGGGCTAATTATTTGTATTAGTCAAACTGTTGCGCTAGAACAGACATCAGAATTTGACTTCAAAAATTTGGAATACAGGAGACATAATGTGTATACATACGCACGTTCAAGAATAACCACGTGATGTACTGCTAGATTTTAATGTTTGAACTTCAAGGGTTTGTAAACTACACAGAGTGGTACTGATATGCGAGCATTGTGGGAGGGCAACGCGCTCAGAACTCAGAGGCGTTGCTTCACCACGTGGTTTATCTGTAGAAAACGTGCACTTATCACCGAGTGAAACACATAGTGAGGACGCGCCAAGAGGCTGTTTACCTCAACATACATGACTGATGTGTGTTAGTCGGAGTTTGTAAACAATGTCATCTTACTGGCTTTTTTATGACTCTATTCGAAGGGAGACGTTGCCGCTTTTATGTTTGCTAATGAGTGGTGAGATAGAAACACGTTTATTGTAATCTAAAATATACGGATCCCGCTAACCAACCGTTATCTATTTGTTCTGTTGACAAACTCCCCGTAAAACTGTGATATGAATGTGAATTATTTAGCCCAATGACAGACCACTGAAAGAGAGTTTTTTCGCTATAATGTATTGGTCATTTACTGGCAGGGTCAATCATTTTTTATCTTCGGCGAAAATAGTCAACCTAAACGTTCGTTACTGTCATTCTCTTCGGATAACTGTATTTAGGTCTTGGAAACAAAAGACAACTTGACCAGGCCTCACTGATGAACCAGGATCTATTTTACATCCAAGTTCAGGTGTCCAGGGTGGTTCACGTCCATTGGAAATATGGTACTCGACTAGCGCAGTGCGGATTTTGGGTGATGGGCAGTTCAATAATTAGCAGCTGACGGAATGCTAACTCAGAAGATAATGCGAAATGACAACTAAATCCATCTGTTTGTCAATTTTCAAAAATCTCAGATGACAGCAGAAAATAATACAGATCCTACAGCTGTCTCTGCATGCACTACCTACTCTCAAACAGCCTATTCGAGACTGTTGACACTATAGAGGGTGTTGCTTAGTTAATGTACTGCGAAGGCAACACACGCAGTGGTGTGTGTACTGGACAATTAATTGCGGTTTCTAAGACTGGGACAGCCCTTGAACTCCAGGTAATCATTAACAGACGAAATGCATTTTCTTACTGCATAACAATTTGGATGAATTTTTCAATCAATGCCTTGTTTGATGCATGAGGTGATCACCCATCGAATTAACGAATATTTGGAGCAGCTGAACTCCGTATAATCCCTCGGAAGCAGAGGCCATCAATGCCTTCAAGCAAAAAGAGAAACATATCAGTGTTAATTCATGTTATGTTTACAGATTCATATGTAACCGTGGAGAACATTACGTAGGTAAAACCGACAGTTGCCTGATCATCAGGGTGGGGGAACATTCGCACAAGTGGGCGCAGACGTACATATCGCCAGAGAAAGATAATGTTAATACACGAAAACAGTCAGTTTCCTTAGTCCTACCCACCGGTCGCGCAGTCGATACAGTTGGTACAGTCAGAATCCTGTTATATCATTCCAGTTCAAGATTCTTGTAGTTTGTTGAAGCGGATGCAATCAAGAGACTAAAACCAGATTTAAGTGTTTGTAAACACTTGTTAGTGAACCTGACTTTTTCCTGGACTTAACGACTTACCCTAACATGCCGCTCAAACAACCAATAACCCCAGCACTTGTTTTCTATAAACATCGATTCACATCATCGTCACTTTAGTGCTGATAGATCAATACGAACTGCTTGCGTCTACCACGTTTCGTGTTCTAGCTGTTTTGTTCAAACATATGTGACCCTACAAAATCTTCCTGCTAATCCTTCTAAGCACATATAATGAATGTTTTTGTACACAGCGTGTTACTAAGCCTTTAAGTCTGCTCCGTAATTAGTTGAGCTTAAACGTCTTTTAGTTATCTCGAAAACTGGTCACTGTAAACGAGATTTTCAAGTAAAACAATTTCGTCCGTACTGTTCTTTTCTGTCCTATCTAGGTACTGTGCATGATGTTTTATTTGATGAGATGTTCGCGTTAGTTACTATTCTTTAACTTTAGGAATGAGCGCCAGATTTTGTATGCCAGTAACTTCTGTACAGATTCGGTGGACTCTGTTAAACAAGGCAGGCACATCAGCTCTCTGTACGTGTATGAAATAAAAACTGAAGAAACATACGTGTTTGTCCTCTAGAATTGGTCTTCTGTGAACTCTCCGTAAAGTTTATTAATTGCTTTTGCGTTGTATCAAACGTTTTAAAAAAGTATCTGGTCCGATCGCTCCTCTTCTACCATGAGTTCGATGTTTCGGTACACAGAACTCCTTGGAATAAATAGAGGGTTGGTGTCGATTTTGCTTTCCGTTATGACTGAGGAGCCATCTACAAAAATTTGACTTGCCACGATAAGCCGTAGTGAAATTGTCACAGCAGTCCTACCAAGTTGACAATGAGTGACATTTCCAAAAATAAACTATACACTGTATGCGAACGACTAGAAGTACTTTCAGTTGACTCAGGATTACAGGTTCGCATCAACGTAATTACACATCATCTCGATGCATATATAAATTTTCGTCATAATTAGTACCGTAACCTCTAGAATTAACGTCCAACACAACGTACCTCGAAATGTACAAAACAGTGAAGTGATGCTTTATGTCTGTGATAACTGACAACGCCATGATGTTCAATTGTTTAAAATTACTCATTCTAATTGGAAATTGAAGTTTTGAGGTAATAAAGCCGGTTGCCTCTTTCTATATCCTTTCAGAGAGTTCATATGTAAGACACTGCGTTGCTTTCTTGTTACTTGTCAAGAATATGAAAAATGTTTAGTAAAATTTCACCGTACAATTTGTTACGGATTTATCTAGGTTTGGGTCAGTGTTTGCTGGTGAAATTCATTGGTCCAGATGTAAAGAATACTACCTGTAAAAGCCCCATTGAACAAAAAATTATGGTTACATTATGATTTTGCTTAATTGTATTTATACTCCACTTTTTAATTACTCAGCATTCCGACGCATCAGGGGAGAAACACGAAAATAAGAAAGGTTACATCAACATCGCACTTGGAGTCGTAATATCTATCATTATATTGACCATAATCTTAGTCTTGGAAACTACTGGGAAATCGATTGATCAGTACCGCAAAATTGTGCATCTGAGTGAAATCAGCGTCATTCACGTAATCAGCCTCGGGTTGAGCCTCGCCGGAATAATATTTGTGCGCAAACTCAAGTTCTCTGTCAATTTTGCAAAAAACGCACTGGATGAAAAACTTTTACTTGTGACATTCTTTCTTACTGTGACATTTTTGACAGCCTCCACAGTACTGTGCATTGCGTACCTGTCCATTGGTAACTTGAACAGCAAGATGACTGCAATTTTTGCTGCACATTTGACGAGCATATTACTTGAACTGATGCAGGTAATCGTACAAACTTACTTTATACATGACATGTTCTACCGCTGCTGTCATCATGAAGTATACCAACAGACTAAACCTGGACGCGCCGTGATAATAATTCTATCGGCAATGAATTTTTCCTTGTGGATGATATACAGTTTTCAGGTAATGCTCAAATCCGTGTGAACATTTTGTCATTAGATTTAGTTACTTACGAGTAGTGTGCTTTTTATTTCAATTAAGTTATCCAGTGGTTGCTGACAAAAAGACGCCCGTTAAATTTTCATCCCAACAGTGCTGTTGGTTACGGATTTAATTTACTTTTCATCGTGTTGCTTGTATTCCTCATACTAACCAGACACTTGCCGTTTTACTGAAAAGCTGTCCAGCAATCAGCGGTCGGCATATGAGTTTATTGACGATAGCTCAATCAGTTACAAATTCAGCCAGTTTTCCAGCGCAGTTTGACAAACTGTAGCAACATATCGTATACACCCTGTATCATTAAACAACTCGTAGTGAGAGCCCTCTTCGAATCTCGCGGAAGAGCTTCTTGTTCACAGCTGAACAACGGAAGAGTCGCATAATTTGAAAGTGCAGTTTTACGGAATTTTTCTAAGGAAATGTGGTGGTCTTATTCCATAATGGGAAAATAAGCTTCAGAATCTCCACACATTCGAGGGGATACTACTAGGTGATACTCAGTCAATGGTCAGTCAGTAAATGATAGTCTACAGTCTTAACAAAAACCCAAAGCACTTTCTTCAGATTTACTTGACGACATCCTGCTTTGTATATAGACAACCGGTGTAGCGGTCTGTTGGTGCATTGTAGAGTAATCGTATTAGCAATGAGTGAATCACAATACTCATTGACGTGTAGGTGGACATCGTAGGTTTGCAATGACGAGCTCTCTTACCTCCACCAGCTTCTTTTTTCTAGAAGTTTGCTACCACCGGGCGATACGACTATATGTTCCCATGTCTTCACTAGTTAGGTCATCTATGGATATGCACTACTGACGAGCTGCTCTAATGGGGCCCAACCTCGAGTCCAGTGCTTCTTTTCGAAACGGGCCGACTGGAAAGTCTATGGAAATGCGACAACTGCAATTAGTTGTAGATAGTCAACCTGAGAATTCTTATTCTGTCAAAAGTTTTTGTTGCCGATCGTTCCAGCAGTTGTTTTGAGTCGAAGAGTACTGCAGACTGTGAAGTTGGTTACATAATAAAAGTTTGTGTCCAACTTCACATTTTACAATAGACTGTCATTCAGTATTCGCTTCATGCAAAGTGAATTGCAATCAATATCAAACAATCTTCGTAATCAGCAGCACTTGACTCTAAAACCTGTATGCCTAATGTTTGTCTCGAATGCTTTACAATGACTTAAAATTCATAGGGAAGGCTGCGGTATCATCCGTTTCGTGTAGGAGTGTTGGTCACAGGGTTAAGTTAGTCGAGCTGATTTTTAGTACGCATAAACAACAAAGTAGAAGAGTTACAGAAGCGTCCGCATCCCATACACCGAAGTTGTAACGTCCGTCGAACTCTGGCAGTACGCTTCCTACTAGAAGACGGCTAGGCACCAGAGTTAAACTTTTCCTCCCTTCTTGGTATGTCGTTAGATAACAAATAATGAAAATGTCGGCTTAACTGTGGGTCTTAAATTAACCCAGATGGGTGAAGCAATTTTGTCATAATTTTCTTAACACGGCGTTGCGGTAAACAACAGTAAAATGTACAGTGTGCCTATCAGGGTTCTGTATTGAAATTCAGTGTAGTAGAAGGTACATACAATGTCAGCTTCCTGAAGCGTATCTTGGCCTATATGACATATCTCGCTCACAGCCTCTCTGTCAATTCTATAACAACCTAAGTCTTCGCTATCTCTACCACGTGCACTTCATGTCGATAGGTCCTCACACTATCTTGCATGGTGTAAATGTTTGAACACCCAAGCGTTTTACCTCAACGTGATGTTCTTCCGTTGACTGCCCACAAAAGATCAGAAGAAAAATATTGGGGCTGGGGTGAGTCAGGACTGACCACGATCCGCATGCAAATATAGCACATTATCTATTCAATCATCTATTGTCAGTGACGGGTAAGGCAGTGAAAAGACCTTGTGGGAGCTTTCTGTTGTTCACTTTTGTCTGACATATTCCTAAACAAAAAGCTTGGTTGCTAACAAGTAGAGACATAGTTGGTTATTACCAGTACCGTTCTAAATGTGAAGAGTAGATTAACCATTCCATTCAGAAAACTGTAGAAGTGAAAAAACATGAGTATAGAGTGGAAACATTCTTCAATACCCCCACCCCATCGTATTGGAATATGACGTATTTTAAACAGATTACTAACAATGATTTTGTAAAACGTTTTAACCCCTTCAAGTCGACGACGCTGTTTGTATAGTTAATTGTTATCAGGTCGTTCCATACTCATATTGCTTCAGCTAAGGGTTGCTCAACTTTCGCGGTTCGCTGTCTATATACAGAACGTCTTTCTCTATCAAACGTACTTCCGGACTAAACAGGCGATAATGTTTTAAATAGTTTTACCAAATCATACAAGTTAGCCAAAACGAAACATTTCCCGTGGCTCTGATTGGTTCTCAAATATACACGTAACAGGATAGGTAACTTTTGTCAATCTTACCGGTACATAGGTCGTCGCCAGTCCCTCCCAAACGGAGGACGAGGACTAACAATCGAAAAAAAGATTAACAATAGTCATAGAAAGTGGTGAAAATATATTTGTTACAAACCGGTTTCCTGCTGCTTCTCATACCAATGAGTTTCCTTTCAGTCGGCTTCCAAAATCCCACTTCCAGAGATTACGAATTGCCTGAACTTGAACTGCAAGGACTTCATCTGTTGAAATTAATTGTTCCTTAAACTTTATTTGCGAGAACTTTGATAGCATAGATATTAACCATCGAGATATTGAACAACTTTTAATAAATTTATGTAGGACGTCTACCAGTTCATCTGTCAGTACTTCGTCAAACGCAGTTCATCACAGACGCAGTGCTGGCAGTTTTTTTAAGGTGGGCCATCTTTTTGTGAAAGGATTTCTAAATCTGGCCTACCGAAGGACATGATCGCATGCACTGTCCCCAAAAAGAAGTTAATCGGCTTAAAGCGTTCCTTGATGTTCACTCTCAAACTGACACTTCGCGACCGGTTTCATCCTCGTTTGGTCTCGCCAGTTAGAGGTACTTTGAATGGGGGACTGAACTGACAACTCTTCGAATTACTATCCAAAGCAATCACTCAATGAGGTACCGAGAGAGGAAGAAAAGTTTATTTTAATTCAGTTATTACTGTTTCTACGCCCCGCTGGTATGGGTGAACACAGTTCACCTCGGATGGCCACTTTGCGTCAGTTACAATCACAAGGAATTGAAATGATGTTTACAGTGTTCCTTGACGCTCACTCTCATATCGGCTTGTTCTTCACACACAGTGAGTCTAAGTTAATCGCAGAATTTGCCTTAATGGCCCTGGCATAGGTGGCATGATCCTTACGCAGAATGATGTTCATACAGAAACTCAGAAACTCCAAGAAAATGAACCCAATAGTTTTTTCGAAACAAAATAACGCTACTATGATGTAATTAGAATGGATGGTTCCCGATGTTTTTCTGCTTGTTATTAAAAGGCAGTTTCATTTGGATAAGTGTCATCCCTCTAACACACACATGAGACTTCGGATAGTTGTGAACAGTGGTGGTGTTGTTCGTAGCGAGGTGGTGATGAAACGTTTGCAACCTACATATCAAGCTCGGCGAACATACCAACACCAAAACACTTGAGGTTGTAAGTACCACGAGTAGACTATTACTGGTATCTTGAGACCATAACAGAAGGATATTCGAAAGATCATGGTGAATTTATAACAAATCATCGACTGGCAAGGCATGATAAATTGACAACTTCAAAATGGCTCGGAAGATGGTTTGTATTCTGTAAGATTGGTTTCTGATAACGTTGTCTTAAATATACCTGCTTCGCGTTTATTGAAAAGCGTCCGTCCTACTATGTTAACTCGACTTAACAAAATGCACACCTTATCGATTTGTTTTTATTTTTTTTATTTCCGTAGGTGAAAAACAATAGCATCCTGTTCAAACAGAGTGCTGAATCGGTTGAAGCCTCTGGTTTGCAAGGCTTGACCATATTTATTCGCGTGGTTCTCCCTATGGTTATGCTTTTCCGATATCATAGCAGTGTATGTCTGGCCATTTCCGTCGTCCGTATTTATGAGGATGAAGTCGCTCGATACGAGAGTATGCTCCGATGGGTCAAGCAAGGAACGACTAGGGAGTTCTTACAAAAACAGTCTTTCGATTTACGACGTATATGGGAGACAGGAGACAGCACTTTACCTAATACAACGAAAGAAATTCCACTGTCTTTTGAAGATCCAACAGAAGGAAATTTAAACAAATCAAACGGTACATTCAAACAGACTACCATTACCGATGAGAGGCACAGTGGACGAAGGAACACGGAGTTTACGTTGGAAGTTGCACGAACGCGTTTGGCTGCGATTGAAGAAAACCATCGATTGACAGAGCAGAAGTTGAGACAACAACGGGAAACAGAACGTTCATTTGGAAAATACGCACCTAATGTAAAAACAAAACCACCTTATGCTAAAGACAAAGATGTTGAATCCAGAGCCACTTTGGACAATTCGTCAATGGAAGAAAACCAGTTGACGTTACAACGACCACGGCGTGACACAAAAATGAATTGGGAAGTGGCCCGCATGAGAGTTGCTGCAAGTGAGGCTAGTCATCGTATTACAGAAATCCGGCTTCAACAACAGCATTTGAAAGACATTGAGAATTTGAACGATTCAGACCGGAAAAAAACAGCACCATTAGTGGTTGATGCACTTGCCACGACTTTATAGTGGACTAACTGCAGGGTGACTGGATTAGAAAGCAGAAGTAAAATTAAAATTTCTAACTGCACTTGAACTACTATATCCGATGCATTAATTTTTAAGTGACTAACTATTTTTAGACCTGAAAGGTCTTTTATTTGTTACAAAGATACGAATTTGTTAGATGGTACAAATTGCATTACCCATGGAAAGTGCTGTTTTATATCCGTTTGCTCTTTCGGAGAACAGACCATTTCATTTGTGAACTGGTCTTCAATTCTACTTCCAAACTGTCATTGTACCTCACCTGTAACACACGTTTAACAAATGATACCACTAACAATTTCTTTACGAATATCACAAAATTACCAAGTTTGGTCTGAGCTATTTTTAATTGTGATAGGTGAATTTGTGCAAAGCTGTCTCCTAAATCAAGAACTGTAGACGTAGAGTACCTAAACGTTAATCAAGTTCTTGTTATACTAAAACCCAATATAGTAAAACTGAATACAATATTTTTACTATCAATCATTTTAAATATATCAGAAATGAAATGTCAACTTGGGAAAGATTCACCCACGGTTAAAGGAAACTGCTACACGTTCTTCTATCGACAAATGTGTTGCGCTGAACTATTCCTCAGCAATGCAATTCATGATGTCATCTAGTCAGATTCATAGCTCATAACGAATGAAATCAGGGCCAGAAACAAACGCCAATCATTTCCTTAGTAATGAATTAGAAAAGAAAGCCGCCTTTCAAGTATCGTCTTCACATAAGTTTGAAAAGGTGCCATAGTTAGAAGGACTTTATAAAAGATTAGAATAAAAACTGCAGTGCCTATTTGGGTACGGATGCTTTTTTCAAGTAGTTTTGGGTTGACACTCTTAATGCCGCTTCAGCTTGTTCAAACTCCTTCAGTCTACAAGCGCGTGTAGACAAGATCCATGAATTCAACTCCCACGGGTGAATTCATCCAGTATAAACTCAGTGAACTTAGTGTACATGTTTGAATGTATTCATACCTACGGCAATCATTAACAAGTATCTCACAGGTATCTGATTTTGGAAGAACACTTCAACTATTCACTCAGCTGTAACAGCACGGATCAAGTGTGGATCTAGTTGTCTTTACTTTATTTTAAGTAAATATTATCCCATACTTGACGTGACTAAATTAGGTACCCTCAGGTAAGTTCAGAAGATCGCTTGCCGCTGTCACACACAAGAAATGTTTTAAATATAACGGTTTACTGTTCAAAATTCAACCTGTTTTTGTAACGATCAAACGGGTTGTGAACAAACTAAAGGATACCGACAAGTAAATACATGGGATTGGTCAGCTTGTCTATGTCTACTAGTGAGTTAGGATTACGTACACGATTTTCTATGCATATTCTCAAACTAAGCAGTCCACTGCTGGTTGATACACATCGGGGGGGGGGGACAAAACCGGATAGATTTTCAAATTGAAAGCGTTGATGTCGCGAGCCGTATACCACAGGTTCTATTTAATTTCTCTTCTTATTCTCATACTTCACATATTTTTAGGTCACTCTGTTATTTAACGGTTGGCTGAATGACAGAGCGCTTTTGCTGTATGTTCCTACAGTGAAGAAAATAAGAATTATACGGAGTTACCAACAGCCCCGCTGTCTGTCTTTTACTACGTCTGAATGTAACTGTATGTGTTGTTTCTGCCTATGAACTTCTTAAGAATGCTCAATCTCTCATGCAGTTGATTTACATCTAACTCGACCACACTCACTCAATAACCTAAGGATTACTGATAATAAGGACAGGAAGCGGTCACCTTATACTAATGATATTTTCACCATTGCCAGTTTAACCTTTATTTTCATCCCACATCAAGGTACCTGACTTTTTACCAAAACATATATGCTTCTCGGTGAATGCATGGTTCAGTAATTTTCCAGGGTTTTACTTGAAGCGGTTTCGTAAGTTTCATTAGATTCTTGAAGCATGTGCCAAGCTGTAGTGGAAATTTTTGTAATGGAGTTGCTTTTAACCTTTATTGTCAAAATACGGCGTACAACACTTTGTCTCCAAAAAGCTGTATAACAACATGTCATTTCAATTCGGATCTCTCCAAATATCTCCTGCATCCTGATCTAAATTTAAGCATGAGCTTTCACTTGCTTGCATTCGGTTCAACATTTTTTCTAATTAATTTGACGCCGATGCAATCCAGTCTTTTTATTCTTGAATTGGCCACAAAACTGAGAAGTTGTTTGTCCAGTTGACTGAGTCCATAGTTAGTCGAGATTACTTATCACGCGTTTTATAAAAGTACTCGAAAGGGCTTGCTGAATGATCCCTCTTCGAAGTAATATGGTCTTTCTCTGTTTTGCCGTCTACCTTTTATATTCATATCAATAGTATTACTTCTCAGGATCTTTTCCGATCTTTTAAGTAATTTTACTATCTCAAAACTAAATCTGATGCACCGGCAAACTGACCATTTTGAAACCATGAACCGTCTTTTCACATACCATCAACGGGATATTTAGTTGCTTTGCTGATCTACCAGTAAACAGTACACCGAGTGGAACCCAACCGGGTTAACAAGTCACACTTACCAAGACACTGCAGGAATGCAGCGCATAACGGCGTTCACCTGTAAAAGTCACACTTTTGAGTCTTATTTCCATGGTAGTCAGTAAGTATTAATAACTTCGACAGTTCTCTAAATGTAGGCATTTTCTGTTGTCAGCTGGAAAGTTGTCAGGACTGAGACAAACACCAGAAAGTGTAAGTTGCTTAGTTTCCCATTCACATGATTACCGTCGGTCAGAGTAGGTGGTATTGTTTCTAAAGATATATCAGCCAACTCAGTAGTATTGTAGATTATTTTGTCCATTCGAGTGTACATTTTTATTGGCAACATTCACCACATCAGCAAGCGCGACCCACATTGTGCGTGATTAACCGCAGTGACTTCAGTCTTTCAACCCGGCCGCATGTCTGCGTTAAGTTCACTTATCGCCAGTGTAATTCAATGTACCAAGATACAATTTAAATGATCCCAACATATTTCTCTTAATTCGGTTCATTAGGAGATGCGGGCGGATATAAACAGCTACAACATTTGACTCTGTGACAATCGCTGTCGTTCAGTCGTCGTTCACTTCCTGAAACCTGCTGTTGGTAATGAAGATACCTAAACCAACACCATCTACCATCTTAACAGATATACGTGCAGGGAGCCAAGGATCCTTTCACGCAACGGGAAGAGGTTGCTATAGGATATCCGCACCAAATTAAGTACGAATAAACTCAGACAGTTTGGCGTTACTAGTTAGAAGATATCTGTCAACAGTGGGCGTCGGACAAGAGCGGGGCTGCCGAGCAACGCTAGTAATCTCAAAGTCAATTTTGAATCACGGCTGACAAAGGCATCAGATCTGCAATTTTTCAGATCATTGAACAGGCATTTGTAAATGCAATAGTACTTGCAGTAGACGTTGGTCTGCTTCTTTTGGAAGAAATTGCCAATAGGTAGTATGCTGTCCCAATAGATGATTTCTTGTTTAAGTCATCTATGCACACAAAGAAAGCGCTATCATGTTCACCGTACGTTCCACACGCCTTCGTCTGCCGAAGAACTTGAAGCAACAAACATCAGAAAAATATCCAACCTTCCCTTTGGGAAATCAACCAGGGCACCAGCTGAACCAACCAGAATATTTCAAACTATATGTATACTACATCTGTGGCGCACAGAAGGCCATGGGTACATCAGTCTCTAAAGTGCAATTCCGATGCTGTGAAATATTATAATAAAAACCAGCGTGAGTTTGACATTGTAGACAATGCAGGAAAGATGCATCGTTGTCGCTCTGTGCTAAAGAAGTAATCTATGGCCATACGGCAAACTCAACCGGATATTTAATCCTTGAACGTATGGAAGCGTTATCAAGATGTTACCTGCAGTCAGATTATTCATAATATTTCCATCTTCTGTTCGAGGTTTCAGGTTTACAGGCAAACGTTTAGCTTCAGTGATAAGTCGTAACTGAATTTACTATTCACAAATAATAACTGTTACTAGCGCCACTTGTAACTAATGTGGAACGTGATATTCACAGAAATTACTTCAGTTAGCATATCGCGAATGTTCCTTAAGAATTCACATAGCTTCAGTGACCGTGCAACGCGTTTTTATTGACCTTTATCCATAAAAAAGAACGTTGTTTTTTTGTTAAATTGTGTTTCCCAATGGCCCACAGACAAAGGCAAGACAATCAAAGTTACCATTCTAAGAAACAGTAACCTTGAATATTAAGGCTTACATTCGACTTAATGTCGCGGAGATGCCTAAAAGACACTAAGTGCTCTCGAAGGACATGAATGTTGCGAACTCTGTTATTTGTTTTCTATAAATAGGCTTTGTTAAAATAATTTTGCATTGATGCAAAGTGTGAAACGCGGATTTCATTTATATGATTACATTTCAGTCGCTTCTTTCGTAGAAGACCTTTATAGGAATGTGACAAAACAGCCACGTGATAACGTGATCGTTTTCACAACATGCCGAAAACGATATATGCACACCTTGACCTGGTTGTCCAAAAAACACTTTCTGAAAACGTGTGCGCACTAAACCGAGCATATTTCAGTTTACATCTCCGTCTAACACCTCCCCCAAACCAGCAATGATGTGTTCTACCTAAGTGTGTACTTGATTACCAAATGGTAAATCGTTTTGTATGCTTATGTGCGATCACCCTCACACGGTAGCTCCGGTGTAAACGTCTGCTGACCTCTTATGGACTCAATTATCCGTACCATGTAACTGACTTCACACAGTAATCCGCTGAATCACGTGATTGTGTGAAAATATTTCTATCGTTTGTCTTGATGTTTTGGAGTGTTCTTCAAATGGTAACTGAGGTTATTCGTGAGTCACAGAAAACGTTTGTCAAAAGCAATGAACGGAACACCATTGAGAGTTTAAAATAGCAGGGATGAGAAAAATACTATCCGTTCCACTACTGCACTGGACGACTTACGTCGTTGACTAGCAAATATATTTCATTCAACACCATCTGGTGGATTAGATACCCATGCCGTTTGGAGTTTTAGTCAGTTATCGTTTGTGGTTGATTACACCGTTGATTGCATCGTTGGTGAATTACTGAGTTGCATGTCACAATACCACTTGCAGATGCGTTAGACTGCCATAAGCATGTCAAGGGAAACCATTTTTAACTGAACTCAGACACACATCCCAAACGTCAGTAACGTGAGCATCCCGGTGATTATCCGAGTGCTCCTGATAATTTTATACATTTCTGTGTGTTTTGACTAATAAGCTAGTGCTAGAGTTAGTGCCTATCATATATAAAAATCTATAAAAACAATGTCACACTGAAATATTACAAAACATCGTACAGTGCTATCACAAACTAATAAAGCTAGCCATACAGTCCTTTCCGTTGATGATTGTCGCACGATCGGAGGACAAAGAACTACCCAACGATAAGCGATTGTCATATAGAGTGAACATCACTCAAAAATGGTTGCAGCTGTCTAATTCCCACAGACTTTCCAGTCGGCCCCTTTCGAAAAAAAGAAGCACTATGCTTGAGTTTCGCTCTCAGAGCTCGTCAGTAGTGCATATCATCTCCACTACCGAGACTTGAACCACGAACACGCTGTTCATCAGACAACCGTGTTTATCACTGTGC
The DNA here is from genome assembly GCA_013368495.1 of Paragonimus heterotremus. Lineage (NCBI taxonomy): Eukaryota > Metazoa > Platyhelminthes > Trematoda > Plagiorchiida > Troglotrematidae > Paragonimus > Paragonimus heterotremus. The sequence continues at coordinate 43,064 of LUCH01001311.1, forward strand.
CATTGATCTCACATTAGACACGACCGAATTATCATATCTGAGCACTCAACCATCTTCGCTGGTTGGTAAGTACCAGGTTGCCCGATCGCCTCGAGAGGAGACACAATAACTGTTCTGTTAACTCCACTCGATGACCCCTTAACTAGGACTTTTCTCCAAATTGAAATCACAGAAAATCGAATCTAGTGCTTCTTTTCGAAAAGGGTCGGCTGGTATGCGACAGCTGAGATCACTTTTGGGTGATGTTCAATTGATATGAAAATCACAATCGTTTACTACTCTACAGTGCTAAAAGAGTTGACCAATGAGATATCGACATTGGATGTTCCAGTAAGTAGATCTTTTTCAACTCACTCTTCCTTGTCTGACAGTTTACCACGGCAAGATAGCCTTTGCACTTGGTGATAAACGTTTTGCGCCGTAGTGGCTCCAGTTACCGGACGACGGTTGGTAAATCGTTTGAATCAGACCAGTGATTGACTGTTCGCCGAAAAATGTGAGCGTTCCTCAGTTTACCTAGTCGCTTCTACGAACGCTCCGAACACACCCACTCGCTCACGTGACCACCGAACTGCGCACACTGGCAAGCGTACTGACGCATTATGCGCAACGCGGTAAGGCCCGGTGACTCAACCAGTACTTTACGTCTTCAGCGACATTGGTGAAATCAATTTCACTCAGCCCTTCTTATAGTCAGTCAATATATCCATTTACCACCACCGTGGCGCAACAATCATCATCTGTTGCGACGTCCCCACGTGCGGAGTATCGTTCTAACGATGTGTCCACCGTAGTTCAGATTGCTGCAAAAGGTTACCGAATTTCACAATGAGTTTCATAATTTCGTCACCTTTTAATTGTACCCTTGACCCTCATCTGTTCGTTTTGTTATAATATTAATAAATCCGATTATCGTCCTCCGTCAACATGATCAAGTGAGGAATGAGGTGTCAAGTGTTGTAACACCCCGGTACTTTACAGTCGTAACAGCTAGATGTGATATAATAACACCATGACTTGCTACACGTTGTTATATACCTCAGTGGGGATTTACGAATTATCATTATTTTCAGTTGTATCAACCTTCAACCAATATTTATAAGTCCCAGATACTCAGGACGTTTATACATTTGCACACCACAAAAGATATATCTATGATAGATATTTTCAGGTAATCGACTGTCATATCCAACCGATCTTTTTGCGGTATTCATTATTTACAGACCTTCAAATTACAATACTTCAGTTCCTGGTACTTGTTAGAAAGAGCTGAATTTTACTTTAGTCACATAGATATGTATATAACATGACTGCACGCACAATCTACTTCAAACTAAACACTGTTTACGTGACATAGCAGCAACTGCAACTAAACCATTCGCTATTTGCAATATTCTTTCTTGAAATGCCTACTTCATGGTTGTATTATCGATGCATCTGTTGGTATTGTATCCCGTTGCACAAACATACTGAGATACTTACTCGATTTTTTAGTTAAACTGAAGTACATGTCTAACGGGCTCGTGGGTAGTGATGACTAATCTTTTTTGGTTATGTATTAGATAAGAGTTAACATAGAACTCCCCATTACATTAGAGTGCACAGAACGCAGCGAGAGTAGCTGTTCCACAATTCAGCATTTAAAAAGATATCAAATAACCATGATAGTGAATTAGTCTAGACAATACAGCAATAATGCAGTACTCCTTGTTCTTGATATCACCTTGAGCTGCGTCCCATGATTGAGACCAACTCTTTCCGTAGATATGGATGAGAGGGGACAAGGAACCATTCGGGGTTATTGTTTCCGTAGTCGGGTGCAAACGCTTCGCGTCGCTTATGGAATTATCTATCGCTCGTCTAACGAATCTTATCTCTGGCGCTGTCTTTCTTTCTCGTGGTGGTCTGTTCAACCTAACGGACTTTGAATTATCAGTGAATCGTTCCTATTTTACCGATACATCTTCCGTTTAAATTGTACCTCTACATTTGACCTTATCCGTCATCGTTACGACTCTTCTTTGATACTACCATATTTTGGTCATTTTTATCATTTGATTGATTAGGCCACTACATTATCAGTCTGTCACTATAGACCCCCAATGACTTTGTATTCTACGTTAAATCTGCAATGCAAAACCTTCTTCGAGGATTTCAGCTGCGCAGTACCTTACTGTTGCCATTCAGTGTCACGCGTAAAGTCCATCGTTTCTAGTGACGAAGCATTCATAATTACTGAATGGACCAAATGTTCACTATGGACTACATACATCCTCTAAATACCGTACGATATCGAAGAACGTAAGTCTATACGAAAGATTTAACAGACAGTTTCTCGCGAATTGGATCAGTTTTAACTGACCAATAATATGCAGCAGTTTAATATAAGAGCACCACGTGTTTACGATCGATTTAAGTGAAGTATTTCGTTCATGAACTTTTGAAAGACTACACACTGGGAACAATGGTTTCTTTCGGTTAGGTGAAACATGTTCAGCTTCCGTTATTATTTCAGCTTCACTGATTGTTTTCAATCCTTCAATGACCTGGCTTCAATTAGCGCAGTCTTGTTGTTCCCACTCTCCACTGCTTGGAACTTGGTTTCTTAGTCAGACAAAATTGTTCAATCTTAGCAACGCAATCGGACTTATTCATCACAACTTTCCCAAAGCTTGTGCTTGAAGAGTAACCATGATTAGGACAAAATTGGATATCTTTCATAAGTTTTTAGCATTCCCTGTAGCTCAGTTTAACTTGATGATGAACGACTGAAAGTGTTTTATCATTATGAATACACATACGATAGCAGTTCAGTTATTGTTATTTACTCCCACCGGTTTGTTTGAATGCTTCAATACATCGCTTGGAATTGATTCTAACAATGAACTGTAGTGAATAAAAAAGGATGCGCTTAACCCTAGTCCATTAATTGACTAGAATGAGTTTTTTGAGGAACAGACATAAAGCCAAAAGAATGTAATATGGTTTGAAAACAAGCAGTATATTTAGGGCACTGGTTTGGAGCATGATTATTTAGATTCTGCGTAATATAAGGCCAACGGAGGGTAACCAAGTAAAAGACAAAAGAAGACGAGAAGTGGACCCACGTCCAGATTAAACAGTATTCAAAGAGGCACCAAGCGAATGGTGTGGAGAATCTTCGAGCACTTCAAATAAACCCTGAAAACCTGCGAGCAAAATGACCTCGAAGATAGGAATAAGAGGTGAGCCCTAAACCAAGTACAAACATCTGCTACCGAAGAAACTGGCGCTAATTCCATACCAAACCTCATATAGCAGGCAAACATAGAACCACGCGTACCCAACAGAACAACGGAAATGCGCAGATGCAGCCAGGATCATTTCATAAGTCATAATCGGTCGTCTCTCTAAGATTCTGTTATTCTTAGATGTATATGCAATCTGAAAATCTCAGTTCTCAACTAGGATGAGTTCAGGACTGTGCTCCACCTAAATCAGAAAACCAATATCACTAATTTTTCTTCCTGCACTGCAGAATTACCTTATTGAACGGTGAAAATTCCACAATTTGTGAATTGATGATTAACCGCTTGGAACCGTCTAATGTATCAATGCACATTTCTGGAAAGAAATTTAGACTGTGGTTCCCAAAGCTTTGCTCGTACACTTCATACATGTACACTTCGCATCGAGACAAAGCATACGGTCAGGATCAGTTGGCATAAACTGACTGGTCTAAATCAGACAAGAACAATGGCAAGGCTTTCGTTATCCAGTTTTTTCGCTCATAAAATGATTTGCTTGCTGTTTACTATCCAGTCTCCTAGGTTTCTGCAAATGAAGACTGTTCATCATTTGTTGAACCGGTTTCATGCGAACCTTTAAGTTGGAACACCATATTTTGATTAGCGTGCAAGATTGGACGGCTGATTAAGAATCTTCTGGTAAAGACCATGATTTTATTGTACGGTGACAAAAACTCCCTTTTCAGGACTGCATTGGTCGGTCACAGCCGTATCATGTCGAAACGTCCAGTCGTTCTGAACAGACTGTACTGTCAGTCTTTGAACTTCCTGCAAGCTTTTGTAGCCAAATCAATGATAATATTGCGCAAAATGATAAACGCATTACTTTCAGTGAGTCAACTGGCAGTTATTGCATAAACCGAAACACATTAACCTCGCACTGTATGGATTTCCGTGCGTTCGCTGAATGACTTACCTTGAAGTCTGTGCAAGTACTCATTAATCTGCCTTATTTCGGCAAAATCTTTATTGATCAGTCTGTTTCCCGCGCTCTCCTCAGTCGCCAGGTATTGGTTTTTGCCATGCACGTTGGAATGAAGGTAAGTAGAGTGAGATAATGATCGTGTGAATCAGTAATACTGAGCATGTACTGCCTAATCCATTGGCAATCAGAAGTATGTGATAACAATAACGGTTTTCATCACCTCCTGTGAGTGAGTTGGTAGCCGATCAAAGCAACCATAACGTGAGGCAAAGTGTGAGTACGACCAGTGCTCTTTTCAGGTTCACCGACTTTAGCTGCTTCTACCAAATTTTCTATTTGACCGTTTATTGTGGTAATGCTAGACTCAAACCCACTTAAGCCTACCACAAAAAAGACGCATTAACAAACCATCACCCATCGTTACTTTCAGTCTGAATGGGGATTCAGTGCTGCAGTAAACTTCTAGCCAATGAGATCACGGTTCATCAACTTTGCCTCCTGATATAGGATCATCTTCTATCCATCCCACTAACTTCGAATATCTTGGTTCTCACATACTGACGTGTCAATCAAGTAGTTACTGCTGAATAAGTCAATTGCATTGGATAAATTTTTACCTGCTCTAATTCATTGCTTTTTTCTGAAGCGACCGCTTCGGTTGCCAAAACTCCTAACCAATAAATGACCGGTTGCAACCCTAGTTTGCATTAGTGGTTAACCTCCCGAATATTGGTAAGACCATGGTCAAGCACATCAATTTATGTCTGTCATAGATTTCATACTGTACCGTTAAGCTTTCATTCAAAATTTGGCTACCGATATATTTTGTTTGGTCAGAACAAAGTAGGTTCATGTGCAATCCTAAACTTGTAGTAAGAACAGTTTGAATTTGCACCAATATTACGGTTTTCCATGAAACATAAATTCATGCTGGGTGACATTATAACTACTCTTCCTTGAGAAAATGCAGTCATTTTACTGGTAGAACTTTGAACGATCGTATGTGCAATTACTACAGTATAGTTTGCATTTCTATTCTTTATATCAAGTATCGTTACTATAGGTGTTCAATCACTACTGGACAGTATCTTCAGTGCATTCTGTTATCTGAATATCGACAGTTAGTCAAGCCTTCCGTATACCAAACATCAGCAACAAACAAACGAGAAATGTTCTATAGGCTCGCATAAACTATAACTGAAGAAAGTACTGTCAAGACGGAGATACGATGAAATACTCTAAGACCTGTTGTTACCCAAGACCCATTTCACGAATACAAAGTCCCTAACTATTCCTAAGATGGTGTCAGTTTGATAAGATTCCGACGTTGGCGAACACGTAATGACAGCTTTACTCAAAACCAGCAGGCTTTATGTGATGTGAAAGCTGGACTGTTGACATAATTACAAGGGTAGTCAAATTAAATCTACGTTCACAGTCTATCAATAACCTGTTGAAAGACCACACGGTCTAGTCACAATATGGGTAATTCCATCTAAATTCAAATGAGTGGATTGTTTGCCAGGTTATGAACATGCCTACAAGTATACGTTTACAAACCATTGAACTAGATACTCCCGGCGAGGATCTCACAGGAAGTTCACTGGTACTAGTCCTGACTTTCTATATAGATTCTTATCCGAAAAACGTGTTCAACATTTCAGCAGATGCAGAGCATGTTATGCGGTCAATGTAACAAAACGGTATTTTGAAGAAAAAAAGACTTTCCAATTTAAATCTTTAGTCTTAAGTAAAAAGGTCATTTACGTCAAATAAAAAACAGAATTGGTACGAGCCCTGTAAAAAGCTATGAAGGGTGGCCTACGCACTTATATATATATATATATATCATAGTCGAAATAGTGGTTGTTGGCTTCTCCGGTGCCTAGCATGCACAGATCAGTTATGCATGAGGGTGTTTGTGAGAATATGAACTGCATGGACTGAATATTGCCAGCGCTTCATTCTAGACCATACAGTAGCCGTGAATCACATGCAGATTGCCCAGAACCGTTTCAGAATAAGGAAGGAATACGGTATATGACCTTCAGCAGGCGGTAGTCTCATGATGTCAATAAACTCATCGTATATTTGTAAGGCAACCTGACTCAAACCAAGATTTCGTTCGCGTCCTCTCTGTTTAATCGTTTGGGTCAAGGTTATCTTTTGGCAAGTATAAAATGGCCAAGTGAAAACTGAACGAGTGGACTGTACGAGTTTTTTTATACAAAAATGATGGCTATATTGCCCAGCTCACAACAGTGGCATGAATCCAAACAAGCCTATGACAAATATCTCAACAGCTGTTCGAACTTGTTTAAATGAACTCTGTTCCGGAGTAGTTCGTCATATACGATACGAGCGAGTTTTTGCCGATTCGATAAGATTTTTGATTTCCAGGAATCCAACTACAGAGAAAACTATCATGAACTCAAGCGCAAAGCTTCGAACAGTTCGTGCGTGAAACCTCGAAAATAGTTGATTCAACAAGTTAAGAAAATAGAAGGAGCAGTCTTCTGAGTGAACGGTCGGGTGTCGTTTTCTGTATTCTTGGTTGCGCAGGCGGTTGACAAACTGTCAGTTAGATTATATGGAAGTGAGATTCAAGGAATGATTCAATGATTGATACGCGAGTACAAGGCTGAGAGCCCATGTTCCCTGTGGTCGGTTCAGTTTTTCAGTCAGTGTCACATAAGCTCTAGTTTTCCAGAAAACTGGTCATGGGAGGCATAGTATAGCGCGGCTGTTTGAAAGCACAGTATCATAAAATAAATGGTAGAACTTCCGAAGGAAAATGGTGTTTTTCCTACTTGTCACTTCTGCCTTAAGTTTTAATCGTGAAGGAACGTTGACAACGATTGGTGGTAACACATTCCAGTGGTCAATCAATCTATAAGAAAAGAAATCTAGTCCAGTGCGAAGACTTGTACAACCTCTTTAGCCACCTCGCAGACAGTTTTGGTTTGCATTTGTGAATTACACATCTTCGCTAGATTTTAGAGGAAAAGAAAATAGTCGAGAATTAGATCTCCTTGGAGTCTTTGTTACTCCCGTGAATAAGGATTGGGGATTCTTAGTCGGGGTTCGAGCGTGATGTTTCACTTGTCCAACGCTGTTTTCGTAGTAGCTCGCTGAACATGCTTCAATCTACTTGTTCCTTTTTACGACTATGAAATGCCACCCAGTTAGCATTTTCAAACAGATAATTCGTTAAGTTGCAACTTTTAGTGATGATGTGGTAGGTGGGAATAGCACTTTCAATAAATATTCTATGAGTTTGAACAGGTTCATTTACCTTTGGATTAAATAAACAGAGTGTGTTTGATGGCAGATGACCGACGACCCTTTGTAAAAGAAAAACGAAGTGACGGTCAAGCATACGGCACTTGAAACGTAGTAAATCTCAAAGTCTGGATTAAGTTTGTTCAAATCTTATGGAAAATTGTAGTGTGAGGTTGTTGACTGTACTGACGTTTCATATGCTAGAAGAGATTATTGCCTAGCAGTCGCCGCTTATGATCAACCAAACCTACCTTTACCAAAGGTTATAAAACCTAATGTACCAATCCACGAGATGTCATTCTTGTGTTTGTTGTCTTCAAAAAGCCACAGAACTCATACTGATGAAACAGTCAAAGCCAAATGAAAGAAAAATAGGCACGTCTAAAATGTGGTGCGGATCTGTCTGACAATGCTTCCCCTTGTCATAAACCTTAGACCATCAAAATTCATTTTTTCGGCCAACGGTCATAGCATATTTGAGTTTAACTCTGCTTTTAGTAAAGTAATATCCATCGCAAAGGAGTCTTAGCAAACCATATCAGTTGGATTTTAACACTGTACGCTCATTCTAGATGTAAGACTCACAATTAAATGCAGCCATCTCGAAAATTTTCCACTCATACTGGCATTTTTTGGACTTTTCGTTTACGTAATATCCTGAAGGCAGCACTCGGGGGGGGGGATTGAGTGTAGCTATCTCCAAATGACAAGATAATCAATAGTTTGCACGAAAGACATCGTCCTTTTTATTGCTTCCGTAAAGTGCTGTTACAGTATTGTTTCCACTCTGCTCCCATCACCGCTGTCGCAATCAGACTCTTTGACATCGTCCACTGTTTTGCCCAATTTGGTTTGTAATATTACTGACAAGGTGTCCACTGTCGTGCCCACACCTGATGCATCAAAAAATAGAATAGCGGAAAATCTGAACGACATTAATCAACTTCATTTTATTAAAAAAACGACTAGGCTTTTGGAAAAGAAACAACACTATTTATACTACTGACTGCCACTGAGAAGCATTCCTATCAACCTTTGACTCGCCAGTCTGTTTCTGTTTTCCACGACATTCAGCCAAGCACTTCGGTTGCACGTTTAAACAAATTACTTTTCATGCCGTCGTCTCAAAACGGAAGTGCTGTGACATCTGAACACTGTTCTGATTGTCTGAGATTGATTGGCCTCAGTTCCGCTCACGCTGGCTTGTTTGTGAGCTTCGGTTGGGTGTACGGTTTCCAGTGAGGAAGCTGCTCCAGGTCAATGTCAGCACGCAAATGGGGACAGCAAAGACTTACAGCACATTCCCTTACCATCTTCATCTGCAAAGTATCAAAGACCCCAGCTGTCACGTAAGGAGAGCGTTCTCAATGGGTGTGCTCCATTTTTCTGGACGTCCACAGACTCGGGCGATTCGCCTGGGAGTTGCGTAAAGACTCCCAGGATTTTACTACTGGTACCTCTGTCTTGCAATCTGTATCAAATAGGCTGGCTGTGTTAGCAACGTGATAGTCGGCCGGCACATGTCTGAGAAGTATGCAAGTTCACATACCTTGTATGCCAACGGAGTTTCTGTCACCCCGTACATTGTTCGATGTGACGACCTGGGGATGGCGTCGTCATGGGCTATTGAAGCATGGAATGCCCAGTTAGACAAACCTTGCAGGTACCACCAACTACGATGGAGAGTGTACGATCATTCGAACTGTTGACTGGAAACGCTCTCAAAAATGGATGTAGATAGTACTCAGTAAAATATCTCTACCTGTGGGATAGTTAACCCTTATTCTTTAGGAAGCGTATTGTTTCTACTCAATTTTTCTTTAAGCGATGCTGGTTGTTTATTGATCCACCACCTTGTGTAATACTGTCAGGATCAGCGGTCGTCCGAGTTATCATACTCTGAGTGTTGTTCTAAACCAAAATGCGTAGCTATAACCACTGGGTAACGGTCGAACCTGCATCCTTATGACCTGTTTTCAGTCCAAGTCATCTAGTCAATTAACCACTTTAAAATACGCTCACTGAATCTTACATCAAAGCTTTTGACTTTATATCTCACTTGTCTCACTCCGCGGTCACACTGGGATTGAAATATTTCATTTGTGGTGTATATTTATTAGACGAAACATTCACAGGGCCGTTATACAAAGGTTGGTTCACACAGTCGGGTGGACTTTCACAACGGTCTTCTACAAATTTCTGACGATGTTTTGAAATGTCATTTGCAATAAACAAAATCTGTTCAGTAGGAACGCTAAATAAACCACATTCATGGGCACCCCAGCCATCGTTACCATATCTCAAACTTGGCTACGACATGTGCTAAAATTCTCTGTGTAGGAGTTCAACTACAAACATTTTTTTGAAAACGCTTATTCCGTACCGAACGCATCAGACGATAACATTTTATGAGTAGGGTAAAATACACTGCGCACCGGGAAGCCGTTTTGTTTGTCAGGGAAAACGTTCCAAAGTGCAAGTGCTGGTGGAACGACATACCTTCCCGGTTAATCAGACTTTTTCTGAACTAACTGACTAGCGACTGGTCGGTAGGCTCAACTAAGATAAACACTCATGATGTTCGTGTGCATTAGGTTGTGAAGAGGTCCAGGTGAAGTTTGGTATAAGTACCAGTGACACAGGTAATAGTGATCTACAGTGATGGTACATCTAAGCATACTACTGTCTTTGCCACAAGAAAATCGGTTAACTGACCCATATTTGTGCACTCTACGTGATCCATAACTGATCATAAATCTCACTCCAATGAAATCTTCCGTCAGCTCCCTACGACCAAAAACGCAAAACTCACGTCCCGGCTTTGTTAAGGGTTGTCAGTGGAATATATCCTCACCAAGACTGGAATTTACAATCCGACCCCTCACTCATCAGTCAACCGTGTTGGCTACTGCGCCACTGGCTCCCAGTTGGGCCAAATGAATCTGCAACCCACATTATCACCGGCCTCTGCAATATAGCTGTGGGAATAGGGCAACAAGACACAACTCACGTGACGTTTGCCGAAGTCACAGTTCGTACAATAGTATTACTTGTGAACATGCACCGTGTAACATTGAGACCAAACTCTACAGTTCCAGTTTAGTGTGCTTACATTTCCTAAATTATACAAAATCTCCTGCTGGTCATGAGCCGTCGCTGTTCCCACGCCGTATGAATAAGTAAAGTGAAATTGTGTTATCCGAAACAAATATGAGAATTAATTGTTCAAAAAACCATATTCGTCACATAATTAACGAAATAATTTCCGAATTCCTCATCACTGGTTAACAGCGGGTGTTGACTTTGTTCACACACTCTGTAGTACTTGCTGCGAACACCGACAGGTTTATTTCAGCGGCTCTAATCCCAATTAACGGAACCGAATGAATTCTGTCAAAATGCAATGGTCATCCTTGTTGTTTCCTGATAAATCACGGATATTAACTCGTGTGACTAACAGGTTTGCTTCTTCTTTTCTTACCTTAGACGCTGTGGGATTGGTTTTTGAGTATATTTTATAAAAACGACTAAGGATTAATGCTTGTTTCTTTGATGATTGATAACAAACAACACTAACTTGACATATCAGAAAGGAGAAATACTTTGAAATGTAATTTTCTAAGTGAATCACAGTAGCGATTGGAGTTTGTTGTGGTAAAATGCATTTAGCAAACTATCATCGGTAATTTTAGAGGAAGTCATATTGTGAAAAGTATGCGCTTCAGTTTGATTTAAATATATGTCAGAAACAACACGCCTGTGTGCACCAAACGCATACTCACTTGAGCTATGAAGCTAGGCCAGGAACTCCGACACTTCACATATGACCTCACGCATCCATCCGTTCTAGCAGAAGATGCGGGAGATCAAAATCTTCGACAAGCACTTCCAAGCGGCCCAGGCTACCATCACCGTTAGGAGTTTTCAAAATTAAAAGCCGACCGAATTATTTCTAAGCAGAAACGATATTGTTTCACTTGGTTAGATAGATTTGCCATGTTCCATACACAGTTTTAACGGATTCCACGAATTCAAGCAACTCAAATTCACAACAATAATTCGATATGTTACAAAATAGCCGGCTAACCCCAAATGCAAGTGAAACGGTGAAAATAAACGTTACCTGCCAGATTTTAGGCTAACCACAAGCATTCTACCGATTTTCGCTTATGAGAGAACGAAGAATAGAAAGACCAGCTCAATCGAGCTTGCCTTCTTTAGAATAGTGGCGCGATTTGAGAGGATCAACTGTGAAAACTCTTTTCCCTGATAATTTTGAACATTCGATATATTCACACTCCATAGAACACAGCATTAATACTGCGATATCTTTTTTCGGCTTTACCTCATAAGTTCCTATTTTTTTCGTTCAAATTTCCCAAAGTTACGCATTCACTTCGACCCTCTGATTTATCGTTGTCGGACGTGCCAATTACTTGTTAGTGAGATGAAAGGAGCAACATATACGGGTACATCCCATCAATTTTGGCAGCTTACTAAAAAACGAAGACAAACAGGTATATTCCTGTATATATGAAATCTCCACATCAAATTACAACAATCGAGACATTTGTGGAACCAATTAACTGACTAAAGGAATGCGGTAGCTATCACGGTAATACTTTACTGAAATGCTGGGCGGACGAAAATTTGTTTCTGAACAACCGACATTCTCCTAAGATATCTTATTTATACGATCTTAGAGATAGTTTGAAATGCTAAGAAATATGAACCTGAACGTCAGCTTGAAGATAATTCAAAGATCTTTGGTCAAGACTGCTCCAGCAGTCAGTGGGTCCCAAGGTTTACCTGTACCAACAATGGATGTGGTAGGTCACATGATAACATAATAAACATTTAACAAGTAATGCTTGCTCAACGGTCTAGGCATCGTCATGTTTACGAAAATGTCAGACATTATAAACGACATATAGTAGTGAAAATCTCGTTTTCAGTCGTTCACTATTATATAAAAACTATTGCTGTAATGTTTCACTTTTACAAGGGAATCATTAATGGGATAACCAGAGATTGGAGATATTAACGTGGTTAGTGAACTGACTATCAAACAATGATCAAAATTCCGCTGGAATGGGTCTTCACAGGTTTACAGACTGTAAAGTTTAGAAGCTTCAACAAAACGGTCTTGGACATACAACAGTCGACTGTGAAAGCGAATCTAATAGCTTTGGCTATGAGCAGATTCTTACGTCTCATTACCCTTGATTGGACGATCTTTGCCCAGAAGATTAGATGAAATATCCCACACGCATTTACACAACTGTTGGAAACCCCAAGCTGTTGCAGTATGGCCTTGTTGATCTACTCTTCTATTTCAACGTTGGAACAGGTTGGGTAATGTTCACGGAAAAGTTCACACAAGTATCTGGTCGAACGGTTGACACAACTGGTTCCACAAGAACTGTAGTGAATCAGCATTCACACAACGAATCTCCAGAAGCAAGCATTTTGTCTTTCAGATGTGGGTATGAAACCAATTTCGAAGTGAAGTTGATACACAGATTTACAATGCAAAATGACCTACCAGCCTAACGCCTACGAAGAGTGAGTCAATTCATATGGGTTTCTCTTCTGCCAGATGCGGTTGACCTTTTTCATTCCTCTGCCGCATAGTACTTGTTGTGAATATTTATGGGTAGTTATTTCGTGCGAATACCATAAGTATGAATGCAATCTGTCAGAAATAGTATCATAGTGGTACATCCTTAATGTTCTGTCTGTCAAAAATATTTATCGGGTTTACGGTTGGGTTAAGTAGCATAAAACTGTTGAAATAAATGTACTGACCGCTCCACGTAACCTCTCTGTGTTCAGTGCTCCGGACTGAGAGGTTAGAAGGTCAACTATTACGTACAGCCAAAAAATATCATTGTCTGCTCATCTCAGTCAGCAACGAGGATTTAAAATTTTTATTACACTGAGTTTAACCTGACTAAGGTATCAGTCGGATTTACATCAGTATCGAACAAGGCTACGATAAAAATCACGTATCTTTTGTATAAATGGCATTAGCCCACAGATAACTTCAGGTATTCATTTCATCGTTCTGCCATCTGCAAACGGGGACCCCAAAGAGAATCCCATTGCCACAATATCCTTTTATCCATCACTTACTTCGTTGAAACTAAATTGTACACTGTAAGTGCACAGATAACACTTGTTTATGTACGATTTAGGGTATCAGATTGTCGACATCACAGCGGTGAAGTGTAGTATTCTTCAACCGAACAAGGAAGAAACATCGAGATAAACAATAGCTGCCTACTCAACTTGGCGTGTTTGATTAAGCCTACAAGATCAAATAAATCGAGTAAAACTTATTTCGAGAATTCTTGTTCAGTTTGTTTGTCAGCTATTTGACCAACATATTGTAGAATGATTCGTACATTTTCAGAGTTGACCTGAATGATACCCCAGATTTACGAATTTTAGATAACATGTAAATTCTGCGAAACATCGTACAAGCGCGACAAACTCCTCTAATCATGGATAAGTCAACAGTCTATTCAATCTTTAAAACTGAGTTTACCCTCTGATATGATATGACAAGTTTGATCGTTGTACACGCCCGATGAAACTGGATATACTCTGACTCTTATCGCTATTTTGTCCCAACTGAAAAGTAAATCAACGAACGTTGGTGACTCTGCAGATTGAGCCTCATATTTGAACGTAGTTAAAGATGCGATGTTTTAGATATCCAATTTCCGATATCGGATATCATGTAGCGTAGTTGTGTGCAATCAATAATGGATGGTTAAACAGTCAGTCGTTCAATCATGTCCAGTGCCTGAGAACAGTTTTAACCAGTGCTTGCTTCTTTTAACCATGTTTGACTTTTACAATGTAAACATTGATCAACCTAAACTGTCATACAGTGTTCAACCATCGTTCCTGATCGGTCATCTCCGCGTGTAATTTAGTATCGTCCATTGTTCGCTTATAAAAGACAGAATGTAGCAATGTGAACAACTGTCTTTTATCATTTCTCCTTAATTCTTCTCGGTTACGAAGATCATTCAAAGCGCATATAACGCAGAACGCCAAACTGGTGTTTTAACGGACACAAGTATAGATGCAAGACCACCTGTAGCTGAGTCGAAATGAAATGTTCCGTTTTCGTGCACGAATTAAGTAGATGACTATGGGTGTGTGGTATGAAACTTCGTGTGGCTGTAACAGTGATAAAGTGGGCACAAATTTAATCTGGTAGCACAAAACAAGAATCTGTAGTCAAAGGGAATCAATTCAACAATGGTTAATATGCGTTGTGAAACCGGTTTGAGATGATGCGGTGGAATTCTGTAAACAGTAAATGTGTGGGTGAGGCCTTCGCATCCAGCTGTGCTCATTTTCCCCTCACTGACGGTGTGCTACGAGTACGCTGGTGACCTACTAATCCAGGGCAGCCAACGCCTTTGCAGCCGACGCATTTGCGGCCACACACATCGCAAAGCCATACAGTCATGTCATCACGACCACAGGGCAGGGATGGTCCCTCTGACTACCGCGCGCCCTCGTTCTCAGCCGCATGATTGCTACTCACTGGACTTGCAAATGCCCGTCCGGATAATATTTTTCCAAACTGTCTTGTTCAACTTTAAGTCCTCCCAACGTTTAGAATAAATGGTACATCATGAATGACTTACCTGCAAAACACCCTGGTATTTCAGCTCTTGATCACCAGGATTTTACTCACCCGATTTCACTTGTCCATACAGCGGCTGCTTTTGAATACGGTCATCGCCCACCTAACAGATGCGACCTAGTCAACGTAATTGATTCAGTATCAGCATAGCTTCCATCCCGTTCTTGTCCGCTCGCCGCAGTACTTCAGTGTTCGGAACCATGTCTGACCACCGAATACGCAAGATGCGTCTTAGACATTGCAGCTGGAAGCGGTTCAGATAGCACACTTTCCGTGGAAAAAGTATTCAAGTTTTACTGCCGTACATCAGTATAGACGGTTCCACTGAGCGGTTAACACCTAGCATAGTGACCTTCTTTAAACTGTGGCTCTTCTAGACACGTCTTTCAAGGCGTTTGAAAGCAGCGTTATTTTTCGCCGTACGAACTTGTAACTCGACGTCCTCAAACAAGTATGTCGACGAATTATGACCAAAGTAGCATAAATCTGTACAGCTGTCGATAACATACATACACATAAACTTACACACATATGCATGTAGGTGCTTGCTAAAATCTCACTAATAACGTCACTTTCCAGTTTTGGCTGAGTGGTGTCATTAGATAAGCGAACGGAACCCACTGTGTGCTTTTCCTCTTGGTTGTAGCCAAAAAAAGGTGCAAACGCCAACAACTGTAAACTGGAAGACACGTGATTTTATTATGTTTTATTATATGAAAACCAGGTGCTGTTAGCTCATGCATAATATGCTTAGAGGTGTGTCTTACCATCGTCACCCATAACATCCATACGATCTCTAAATAGCGTGACCTGACGTGTTAGTTTACGATTACACATACTAAAGCGCCCTTGAAAGTTTCTCGTTTAAGAGAAACATGTGATTTGGTTGATGGCTCGGTGATAACTAAATCTTCTTTTCTCTCTCCTTTCTTCTGCCTCCACTGGATCAGTGGTACCCCTAGGTTTTTAATAATAATAATAATAATAATAATAATTCCTTATCATGTCATCGATAAGTGTACTAAAGTTTCTAGTTACAAAACGCTGTCTGGTTCAGCGTGTGCAGCTTTAACCTGGACAGCCGTTTTCACATCCTCACAATCTGCCGCGACATTTTCAGAGCAAACAAATTTAGGCCAGGCAAAAGTGCTGTACGGTTGCAGAGAGTTTCTATTCATTCAAATATTCTGTTAGCGGTCATCATTCATAGGCTGATGGCATTAGGTTTTATCTGTACCCGTGTCAAACGCCCTAACAGTTCATCTGAAAAGGTGTCTAAGTTGTGTCATTTTGAAATTGTTCATAATTCATTTATCGAATGGTTATAACCGTACAGTGATATTCATGAGGGCATGCTCAGTTTGATGTCGAATTTTTCTTTTTATTCTTTGGAGGATAGCTCCAGCTGTCGGAAAACGCAACTTGATTGGTTTGCCCAAACGACGTGTCATCCAAAGCAGATGTATTGAACACATCACTCAGAACTGATCTGACGTTCCAGCTTTTTGTGTATTGCTGCTTGAGTGGAGTTAACATTTGAAGATGAAGATGTACTACTTGGTCCACAGGTTTGTACGGTTGCGAAAACGATCTGTTTCCGAATTCCTGTTTCTGTATCTTTTGGAGAATATAATGCGAAGGACAATTTATGAATACAAAAATGAGATAGTAATGAATGAAATGAAGTTTGGATAAAGCCACTGTTAGCAGTTACCACTGAAACACAATGAATCAATCTTCTCTGAGATGTGCACATTTAGTGACCCGTGAACTAGGACAGATGTCAGCAGCCTTGCAGTGCCGATTGTCCGCGATCGAGTGGAAATTTGAAAATTTGAACCGATTTACCTTTGACCACAGAATTTGGCAATGTATTCGAATATGAGCTGATTCTAATAGGGGAAAAGTTCTGTCTGTACAATAACTTGTCTGGTTCATACTTCGGTTTCGGATAATGATCTTCTAGACATACAACCATGTAAAATGAGGGCAGATCTATTGATGGAAAACTTGACTTGTTGAGGAAGTGGTGGGTTAAAATTAATTCCCTTCTAAGGTGTCCGTAATGGATTGTGCCCTCTAACCTTTTTAACCGAGTTGGTTAAAAAATTTATCTGCAACACACACTCTTTGGGAGGTCCGTCTGTGAACTTGCTTTGACAGTGCAACTTCTTGTCTTATGGACTGAAATTAACCAACCGCTTTACAGTCAACCTACAATCGAGCAAGCGTCCAGCACCGCCTCCAGAAGGAGTCGTGAGAAGGTTCTGCAAACTGTTAATCTCAATGATCATCGGCGAACTGGTGGACTTCTGTTTCGACCATGCAAACTGGAGAAGTCGAAGCCAAGAGCCCCGGGTAAGCGTCAGATTGTAGCCTTGACGTCTACTCATTGGACCATGAAGCCATGGCCACGGAGGTTCCAGGAACGTGTGCGGATTACATTCGTTGGCTGTTGTACTTCCTTGTCTCGTGGGCACAGTATGAACAAAAACAGTTGGAAAATTTTTCCCAAGAGGCTTACTGTCAATTACTTTTCTTTGAACATGCCTGCACAATCCACAAGCAGACATAAAGCTACGTGTTACTGACGTCATTAGTTATCGCTAGCGTACGCAAAAGGGTGACTTAGTTTCATCAAACTAGCATCCAGCACCATTTTTACGAAACTTTTCTGTTAATAAACATATTCCCGTTGAATGATAAGCTGTTTTCCGTGAATCGTCGGTCAAAACAGTTAGTCTTTCTACACATGTTTTATGAGTAAATCAGGACTTTGATCAACATCAAGTGAACATCATACACGGAAAACTGTAGAGTTTTCGTCCTATCCATTCCAACAATATACCTCATGCTTATAACTATTGGTTTTAGCTAGTGGTGATTAAAACCGACGAATTATTCAATAGTGAGCATCAGCATAATGCATAATGTATTCCTTCACATTTGTTCTGTTTACGGTTCGAAAGAAACAATATACACGAAGTTCGTTCTTGTTAAAGCGGAGATATGCACCACCAATGAGCTCCGACTAGGACGACTCTGAAATTTAGTGCTTCTTTTTGAAGGGAGCTGGCTGAAAAGTCTATGGGAATGGGGACGCTACAATCGGTTATAAGTTATGCTTAGGTTACATCATTTTACAGTTTTCACATTTTGTAAACACTGCACACTTCGGTGGATTTTCCTGTTGGATTGCATCAACGTCGGTGAGCTGACAGTCTATGTTAAGAACAACTGATGTGATTTCAAAACAGCTTTAAAACAGTCGTGACACAGAAGCGTCGTCCAACCAGGTGGTATGATCAACAAAAACCAAAGTTGTAATCCTGTAGAAGACTGTTAGCTCAAAACCAGTCTGGCAACGGTGTATTCATTTTTGCGTATTATCTGCAACTCCTTTTAACCTGTAATCGTACGCTCAGGGCGTGAACAAACTGACTAGAATCTTTGGAAGCACACCCTTTCGTTGGTTACGTTCATGTTGTGCATAGATTTTTGCATAATTATCATTAATTCATTGTCACTCTCACTGCAACTGATTTGCATGCGTTTGATTGACTTGTGTGCCCTGATAGTAAAATTACCACAAACGTCTGATCACTTAATTTTCTCGTTAGGAAGTTGAAGCATCATGGCAGCTCATTCGTTACTCAGCATCTGACTATTTACATTAAATTTCACCACATATGATGACTTCAGGTTGAATCTGAGTGAAAGAGACCGTCAAAACTGACGAATTACTAGAATAGGCGAGTTAGTTCCTTTATGGTCTTACTACTGAAGGCAGTTCATTAACGATACCCGTTTATTTGAGAAACAAAACTACAATGGATTTGTCACTGATTGCTTCATGGTTTATACTATCCATCTCTCGTGATAGCGGCCTTTTGACCCAGAATTCACTCTGTTCCACTGTTGTTGTTATGCGCGTCTCTTATGTATTCTGTTTGTCTTTACCATGCGGTTGAGGAGATAAACCGAAATGTTGGCATCCCGCAACGTTTGTCTTCTTGCTGTTTTGAATTATTTACTTCGTCAGTCTTGTTTCGCAAATGTACGCTTGGTAACTGTTCTAAGTATTTGCGCTCACTTGTTCTGTCAGTGAGCAAAAGTTCCCGTTATAAAAATGATATGCACCTACCTAAATACTGTACTTGGTGATCACGCTATTAAATACGTTGTGGTACCTAGCTCTCTGAATACGCTACAGGGGAATTCACGAGAAGTTTACGCCATCATTGTTTCGTACGAAGCTAGCTTTCATTCTAGAGACGAAATATGATCTGTATGGAACCCATTTGTATCAGATGGTGACATATAGATGACAAATGGTGGTTATGCTAAATTAAACTCGATGGTTTGTTAAGCCATATACTGCTAAAGAGTTGTTATGTTCTGAAATACAGTCAAATAAACAGCGAGATACGAATGAAGTCATACGCAATTCATATCATTCTGACCCGTCAGTTGCCAGTGTTTCATATGACATCAGTCCTCAGGAGTGCAATTTCTCACAGCTAGCAAAGTAATCTTTGGCTCATAAGAAACCAGTGACATTAACAACTTTCCTCTCACTTTCAAGTTAGTGACCAGTTTATTTCAATGGATAAAGTGTCGAGTCAGTATGGTGAATACAGTTATTGACAGAAGTAGTTCCTCATTGGCAGCCATGAAAACTAACACTGTTGACAAAGTTCGTTCGGGAGATTTGACAAACGCTCCTTGCGCTTGCTTACATGTACAAACATGCACAGAAATACACACAAAGAGTATTAATAAACTGATAGTCATGTAGCCCGACAAGACACTTTACCTCTAACTAACACTCATACTAACCACGATGACCACTTCAAATCGTTAGTGAGTGGACAATAAACATCCTTATGAGCACACCCCTGACAATGTAAAGCGATGCATTAATAAGTTAGCTTTATACAATGCAGTGAGTTATTGGTGCCCCTAAAAGCGATGGACTTAAAAGTGTGCATTTAGGGGAGTTGTAGGCTGTCGTTCTTTAGAATAATGGGAAAGTGGCTGGCTACATCAGATGGCGAGAAAACAAGTGGCCCATTAACCGGAAGTCACTGTACTAAACACACAATAGACTCACACTAGTTAACTTTCCACTTGTTAGAGCTCTTCAACTCCATAATCTTTATATCCAATAATATATTATGTCTTGAGTTGCTGCTCATTATCAGGCAATTACAGGGTTAAGCGTCAAGGAGTTCAAACCGAAAATGTCGTAGGTTTCTCGACGTTTCTGTACAAGATTTGTAGGAAGCAGTCATCCAGTGTATGTGATGTGTTTGACAAACAATGAGTAAAAGACTAAGAATAGGATGGACGAGTTTATGAGTAATCCGAGATCACAACATGAAGAACCGGCTAGGAATACGACTGCACAGTTGTGTGTATAAGCGCCTGCTTATGCCCATATGCGTATAGGTTATTTGGCAGAGGATGGGTAATGAGAATACATTCAATCATCCTCGTATGGTGTCAATATTATCCACTCAGCAAATCATGCCAGACTACCGACAGTCCCAATCATTCCGATCGGTTCATTGACTATCCTGTATTTGCGATCCACATTGCTCCTATCAGTGACATTGTTTGATATTATGGGAACCAAGTTAGTCGAAATCGACCTGGTGTTGATTGAGGATGGCATGTGCAACAGTGGCTCAATCACGTTGAAATTCCTGAACTGTTTGTGCATGTCAAACATACGAGCACGTGCTACTTGGTATCTGCCTCTCATGTATTTTGCATGCTGTAATTTTTATGGTTCGGATTGTTTGATAAGGACTCGTGAAAAGAGTTGAAACGCTGTGAAACTCATAACCTTTTTTGTTTTAAATCACTACAGTCTAACCAAAGAAGTACTCACAATCGCACATCGACAAACCACACAGTATATTCTCTCACAACCGTTCCGGCATGGTACTCTTGTCACTGGTTCAAATTTAACTGAAGCTCAGATTTTTCACAATTGGCTCTCTTCACAATCGCACATCGACAAACCACACAGTATATTCTATTAAAACCGTTCTGTTAACGGTTCTTAACTAATATATTTTATTGATAATCGGATTTACCAGCACAGACTAGAAGTCAGTTGGTAAAACTCCCATACGTTCAACTTTGAAAACACTATTTCACATCTAACATAGCTGTTAAGAGCCAGTCAACCAGACTGTTCTAACCTGTTCAGTCCTAGCTGCTGAGCGTACACTTCTTCGTCAGCGAGTTCATAAATGTACTGTTTGATTACCACAAAGTCGAAGAGATATCCGGTAACTGAGTAGTCATTTGGAATACTATTTACTCAGTAACACACGTTCTGTGATTTATGACACTTTGAGATAATGAGCTCTCTGTCTGAACGACATCATGTAACAAAGACAACAGATAGGGTTTGACAAGCCTCCTTTTTCGGTTTAACCCAAAACCAACAATACAGCATTGGAAACCAGCGATACTTCTGTTCAGTCAATGATAAACTTATTGGATAGCATACCGTCAGAAGCATGCGCATGCCTTTCACGTTAGTCCTAGACCTCTGAAAGGTTATGCCGGTGGTGGATGTACAGCAATAACTGTTACCAGTTGACGATAAAAAGAGAGCTCTGTACCGATTGCCAGGTTCATTATAAATCAGAAATCCGGGGTACGTAACATGCGTACCAAAGAGAGAAACGCATTCGGACAATTACAACCAGATCGATCACAAATTCATCGTTTGCACTAAAGATGGCCCATACCTCATACTTTCTGCTAGTAAACACCTCTTCGCTTTGAACACAATAAAAAAAAATTCAAAATTAAATTTGCTCTGAAAGCTGTAAGCCAGTATGGGGCAGTCATTCTGGCTAACTTCATGTCTGAAAACAAAACTAGCCTTCAGGTCTTGTGGTTTACCTAAACCAACCCAGGACATCTCTACGCTTACTCTTTGACCATGGGAGAATTCTAGTCTGTATTGTGGATAGACTTTTGTCTTAATCCTCTTTGGAATTACAAAGATTAGTAAATCCGGAATTCCACACAGCTGTCTATTAAGCTGAAGGAACTTAGCTACGGCCCAAATGAATGTCAGATCAGTCTTATGATCATTTCGTTGATCACCAAGAAAGTCTGAATGTCTTTCATCAGCCTCTTGAAATATATGCTAGTTTAGTTGAAAGAGATGGCTAAGAATGGGGAAGCCAGGGAAGTTTGTTTACTAACAACCTTCTATACAAGCAAGTGGGACCTCTATAAGCAAACAGACGGAGTCACACTGGAACGGTCATTCCATCCAGCCATTTCTAACTTGCACATGTGACATTCGGAAGTCAATGATACGCTGGTAATCATATGAAAAGAAAGGACTAGTAAATTTACGGAACAAATGAATGGCCTTCTTTCTCACACCAGTTTCATTGCCCATTCTGAATCATTGGACCAGAAACTGGATTTTCTTCACTACAGAAAATGCAGAAGAGGTGATGACAAGACCGGCACGGGCATGTATTGAAGGAACATTCATTCTAATCAGTATCCTTCATTTAGAAGAGAGCCAATTCTGAAAAATCTGAGCTTCAGTTAAATTTGAACCAGTGACAAGAGTACCATGCCGGAACGGTTGTGAGAGAATATACTGTGTGGTTTGTCGATGTGCGATTGTGAGTACTTCTTTGGTTAGACTGTAGTGATTTAAAACAAAAAAGGTTATGAGTTTCACAGCGTTTCAACTCTTTTCACGAGTCCTTATCAAACAATCCGAACCATAAAAATTACAGCATGCAAAATACATGAGAGGCAGATACCAAGTAGCACGTGCTCGTATGTTTGACATGCACAAACAGTTCAGGAATTTCAACGTGATTGAGCCACTGTTGCACATGCCATCCTCAATCAACACCAGGTCGATTTCGACTAACTTGGTTCCCATAATATCAAACAATGTCACTGATAGGAGCAATGTGGATCGCAAATACAGGATAGTCAATGAACCGATCGGAATGATTGGGACTGTCGGTAGTCTGGCATGATTTGCTGAGTGGATAATATTGACACCATACGAGGATGATTGAATGTATTCTCATTACCCATCCTCTCCTAACTAATCTATACGTATTTGGAAGTTTGACGGTGTCCTTTTCTGATTAGACTGCCAACATGACAAAAGCCGAAGGACACATGCATATAGCTCATATCACAAATGTCTTGTAGTGCACCACTTGTAATTCCACTCACACACCACGTATCTAGTGTAAACCTGAAAAAATAAGATAACAAATTTCAGTGAGGCTTTTGTGGTCCAGCCAACCAATACTGATTAGCCAGCTGTTAAGCTTGTATCAAACGAAAGTCTTCACCTCCCTTTGAAACTAAGACTGAATTACTAATGGTAAGCTCAAAGTTGGGAAAGAAGTTATTTAACATGTAAGATAAGAAAAGGTTGTCATATGAATACATAATGCGATCCAGATAGAATGAGGGAGAAAAATAAGAATTTATATTCGGACTGAAGTCAAAACAAGACGTTTGTCATACAATGTGCCAACAAATCTAAAAGGAAAAATAGGTAGAAAACACCATGACCCAGGTTTGTCAAAAGTAGGACAGCTGGTTTCTGAGACGACGGAATTGCTGGTCGATATGGTTTAACATTCATGCGCTTAATGTATTTGTCGTCTCTTAGTTAACGATGGGCTACCAGAAGGTTGGTGGCCTATCACTCTGAGACTGTCAGCGCGTTCGCGACTGCAGATATCACAACGCCGTCATAGTTAGGCCACTACGATCAATGACATTTATAGGTCCTTTGCCTGCAACTCGCTTGTATTGACCACCGCACAACTGTCGTTTACTGGACATCCAGATGTCCATTAGGACCGTAGTTCTCCACGGTGTCCACATTAACTCTAGGTCCATAAATCATCTAACCTTAATGCTGCAACGCAAGCTACTTAACTGGATAAAAGCCTCGTATCGCTTACCGTCCACACAGCGGTAGCCTCGGTATCTATATGACAACCATCCAACAGACGTTAACAATCGAATAAAGTTGATGGAGTGTCAGCAAGGTTCCATTTCCGTCCGTGCCTGCTCAGGAAAGCATCACACCAAACCACGGAATATGGAAGATAAGGCACTGATATTACTTATGGAAGTGCTTCAGATAATACACATTCCATTGATGCATTATTTAGGTGTCATTACAGTACAACAGCTGAGGAAACACCTGCAAGCGATTGACGAGCAACTTTGTTTTCACCTACCTAGATTGAAAACAATTGTTGGTCTATCCTTTTGGTACACAATGGAAGTGGTTGACAGGGATTGGTGTTTGACACTTCGGTAGCGTATTAAACCAGGCAGGATAGTGTTGATTTGGTGACCGTGAATAGCTTACCACAAAAAAATGTTAAATCTTCTATTGCCCTTCTATTGTTCTCTCAATGAATGATACCTCACTGCTCACGGAGTCAAACGCCTTGGTGAAATCTATAGAGAGGAAATATAGAGACTGATCGTGTTCACAGCAAGCCTCCTGGCTCTATCGGGCAGAAAGCACCATGTCAGCTGTACTGTGGCTTGATCGAAATTTACATCGCTCCTCAGCAAAACTTGGTTTTCAAAACTTCCGCACTAAGCCGGTTCAGCCGGGTTCTTTCTAGCACCAATTGTGCGTAGCTCAGCAGATTGATACCCCAGTAACCGTCGGCGCACTGCTTGCCACCCCTACCTTCGAACAAACATATGATCAGGGCCTCCTTGGACTCGTGAGTGAATGCTTCCTTCTCCCGGATGGAGTGAGTCAACTGGAACAAAGCACATTCCAAAGCTAGGTCGATATGATACAGAAGTTCCCTTGACAATCCAACCTTACCTACAGCCTTTCTGTTTCGCAGATGTTCAGTAACCCCCTACAACTCTGCTATTTGTGAGATAAGAGCAATAGAAGCTTTAACGTTTTGTTGTGGTAGGATATTCACGGTCACCAAATCAACAGTATCCTGCCGGTTTAATACGCTACCGAAGTGTTAAACACCAGTCTCTGTCAACCACTTCCATTGTATACCGAAAAGATAGACCAAAAATTGTTTTCAATAAGTCATAGAACGCCTTGTATTGTCGGTTACTCCGGAGCAGTTGCACATGACGAACAACAGCCGACTGTCAGAACCATCGTCAGTGTGTAGGCAGAGGTTTGGGGATTTTGGCAGTGTTGAGGAGTTTTCCTCAACGATCGAAATAATATCAATTGTCGATTGTCCGGCATTGATTTGGAAACAGAGGCGGGCAGTTCTTGACGAATTCGACTTTAGCTGACGACGAAGACGAGAGCGAACTGGGTACGGTGGTCCGTAGATTCCGGCAAACGAAATGTTTACATGTTTCCGTTTCTTTCAAAAGAACCACCGTCAAGGAGGATCTATCGATCAGTATGTGACGGCACTGAAGAAGCTGGCTAAGAAAGCAATTTTTAAAAGTGCATGAAAGACGGTCTCGTACGTGATCAAATGGTTCTTGGTGTTCAGGACGCTGCAGTGACCAAGAGATCGTTAAGAGTGAGACAGTTAACACTTGTCCAGTGTATTGACACTTGCAACAACGAAGGGGCTGCGGAACAGAGACTTCAACACTGAAAATGGAACGAAGCCCAAAGCGATTAACCGTGCAGCAACCTGGCTTGCTTGCTCATATTTTTGCGGTGGACGCCATGAACGACAGAAAAAGAAATGCCCGGTATTTGGAAAAACTTGCATGAAGTGTTGGGAAAAGAACCATTTCGCCAAGCAGTGCGAGTTACCATCCATCAGACTGATCAGTGAGGAATCAGAGGCCCAGTAAATGCTGAATGGTGTTCTATATGCACCTGGATGAAGAGGGATTTACGCCGGGCTTATTGAAGACAAACGACGGCGATGTCAGTTGCATTCGGGTTCATCCGCCAATGTTATACCTGCAAGTTATCTTCAAACTTCAGTCGTGGAGCCGTCCAGTACGCAATTGCGATGGAATACCGGAAGTATCTTTATCTGATACTAGTCCTCAGCTTGTGTGCGTTGAATTTAAGGCGTTTGCAGATCAATCAGAGTTCCAATATCGAACAAGCAGCCGATACCACAGTCACTCAAACAGGGTGACAGAAGCTGCTGTTAAGACTACCAAAAGTCTATTACAGATTTTCCAATAGTCAAGGGAAGACCTATATCTAATGCTTCTGGAAAGAAGAAACATGCCGAAAGATACCACTGGATACAGTGCGATGAAGCGAATGGTTGAGAGAAGGACGGCGACAAAACTATCGGTAGCATCTGAACTATTACGCTATGACATATTTGACGAGTCAATTGTTCAGGAGAGCCTACAACGACGCAGAATGCAACAAAAATTGTACTACGATCGCGCAGCTCACAAACTTACATGGTTAAAATCAGAAGATAAGTTGTGCGTCCAGTGTGTCCCTGAGAACCCGAGACAGTGGGCACGTGGTGTGGTAGTCAGTGGTAGTGGGCATATGTCATACGATGTTGATGTGTACGGGGTGGTGAATAAAAGAAATCGTGTGTATTTGAGAGTGCGGACTTTGCTGGAAAGGGACACTTGTGATGCCAGCCATGAGTCATTAAGGACGAGAAGTGGACAAACATATCCTAGGGGCAAAGCAACCTTTTCCTGTAACAAATTTGAACAGAGAAGTCAGAAACAGTTTTTTTTGCACAATGTATCTCTCGAGCACATTTCGCTGCATCTCATCAGGTACAATACTGCAGTCTGTTTGTTTATATAGCAAAGTTTAGTGGACATTGTGAAGCTAAACAACAAAATCAACAACCACGCAAACGCACGCACACACACACACATCCACACACATCAATTACCAGGGCAATTTGGTACTGACGAACAAGTCTTTCTGTACACAGAGGGGTGGCTTCCATTTGTGCCGATCCAGTACAAACGGGGTCTGGTGAGGACCTTGTTCTATCGCGCAAGAAGAATTTGCTCAAAAGAAACATTGGCCAAAGAGATGTCATTGTTGAGAACCACGCTGAAAGAAAATGGCTATCCATCAGCATTTGTTGAGAAATTCAGCAAACAAAAGCCGGCCGCTGCGATGTGTTCAACAGCTCCCAAACTAAATGTCTATTTCCGTTTGCCATACAAAGGTGGTGACATTGCCACTCTGTTGAAAACCCGTCTCACGGCAGCTATGGGACGCACGTTGTATGCAGCCCAAATGGTCATGCTGTTCACCACCACCCGATTCCCAAATCCACCGTTGAAAACACCGCTACCGCTCAACGCCAAATCTTACATCATCTACGAATTCTCATGTGAGTGCCGGGCCACTTACATAGGCAGAACGGAGCGACAGTTACGTCATCGAGTCAACGAACACATTACCCCAACTGAACCTGGAGAAGGCGTTTCGGATACGTTACGCAACAAAAAATTGGAGGCTTCTCTGGTTCGCAGAGCCGGTAGCAATTAACAAATGGAAGCCACCCCTCTGTGTACAGAAAGACTTGTTCGTCAGTACCAAATTGCCCTGGTAATTGATGTGTGTGGATGTGTGTGTGTGTGCGTGCGTTTGCGTGGTTGTTGATTTTGTTGTTTAGCTTCACAATGTCCACTAAACTTTGCTATATAAACAAACAGACTGCAGTATTGTACCTGATGAGATGCAGCGAAATGTGCTCGAGAGATACATTGTGCAAAAAAAACTGTTTCTGACTTCTCTGTTCATATCCTAATGGGAAAAATTGTCATGAGTTTGAACTGGAGCGGATTCTTAATTGGAGAAGGTTCAGCCAGTCAGTGTTCACGCACAAGCTGCCGCAGACAAAACTATGGTCAAATTGGCGCCAACAATTCATAGACGGCGATCAGCTGCTGTTGAATGCGTATCTGTTTAGAACAACCAAGATGCTAGATGCAAGATCGTAGAACAACACGACAAGCTGGCCAATCAAAACGTGAGAACGCCTTTCGCGTAGTAGCAGTCGTAAATACTGTTGTACCTGTGCAAAAAAAGCAGTTTTTTCAATAAATTAAGATTGTTTGATACCACTCAAGCTTCTGTCCTACTAACGCGACAGTTCAAATTAGCGTTATCGTAGCTGTCAATCACGTGTTACAGAGTGAATTGTCATAGCTTATCAGTAGCTATTTAACTGGGGCTGAAACATGTCGAACTAGTCATATGATTGTTCTTTATATACGAGAATCTACCCTAAGCATGAAAACAGGTATGTGGGTTCCTGGTGGAATCCACGCCTGAACCGGATAAAATGGTGAATAACAACAAAATAATAGACAGTGTTTAGAACTGTGGTTTCATACTTATATTATTAACGACGTTCGTTAGCACGCAGTCCTAATCCAATATCTTCCTCTGACACCCAGACATACCTTAGAAATATTTGCATAGTTTTCACTCTGTATACTCCGGCCTAAAGTTATAAATAGTGACAACTAGAATAAAGAAGTGACTGTTCTCTTCACCTCAAAAAATGGCATAGAATATCGGTACTACATTTTTACACATCCCGGTTCATCATTTGCCTGTGATTCAGTGCGTTATTCTTATCACCTCCCAAAGGTCCTGGTTTTCTTGGCGCTTCTTGATGCTCATTCTCTGAACCGATACTCCTTGAGTGATTTATCCTTGTCTGGACTCATCAGATAGACATAATTTGAATGAGAGATCGAACCAGTTTCCCTTCGTGTAACGAGACAATTCTCTCATCTGCTCCATCACGAATTTTATACGTATCGCTTATGACACAGGAGGTTGTACGTAACTCACGTTCTGATCTTTTGTTGATTTGCTTGATAGTCCGTTCAACAATTTGGCTATCGCAAACAACTAACATGAGATCATCAACATTTCAAAATGGCAATCACTCTAAATAAACCACAGATATGTCCATAACTATGTGTTATATAGTATGTAAGTACAACTCGTATGAAACTCTAAGAGTAAGTAACTTTTTGAAAACAAACGATAAAAGAAGTCTATTCACGATACACTTGAACTCTTAACTTGGTGCGGTCACCAGGTAGGTCACTTCCTGTATAGGTTATATTTAAATTCTTGAAATGCAAGTGAGTAAAGAAGTTCTGGGTTTTTTTTGCTTCATATGACAAGACAACTGTCAGCGGCACACTGTCTATATCACATATTTGTGAGTTTTGCACTGAATTACATGGCTATTCGAGTATTGTCGACATCGGTTCCTCAGACATACATTTCACCCGCCTACAACCAGACAGTTCATTACATTTTCAATAGTTAATATGTTTGATTTGGACACACCCTTGAACTGATTACAAGTTGTACAGGTTTCTGAGTGCATACTCGGTACACTATCTGAGAAAGTACTTCCTCGTTAGTTGGAGGCTGAGCAGTGATTGACATCATTGAGCTACATCTAGAAAATGTATCATCAGTGAATAGTGTATTGGTGGTGTAGATGTCAAACGAGCTAATCCAGGTTACATCCTCGATTCATTTCCGTTCTGCGGGGTTTTCTGTAATCACTTTATTGCTATTACTGCCCTGGTAACCAACTAGCTGCACTACCAGTGTTCGTTTATTCATATTCCTGTCATTTTGCAAAGGACTGTAGAGGTCGAACAAGGAAGTTTTCATCTGAACGAATCGGGGAACATCATCCAGTTCGGCTTGATAGTGAAATTAATAAGACAGTCACTAATGCGACCATTCCACATGTGGTGGATTGTAATCACCTACTGTGTTGTCTACAAAGTCTCATCGTATCAGCCAGAACTAGTCCGGTGGCTAATATTAGCCATGGCCCAACTGATCGTCAATCATTCAAGCATTACCTGTGATTCTCACGGCCATGTTCAGGTCATCCTTATAGCACACGAAGTTGTACTAAGTACTCGAATGCGGCAAGTAAAACGTGTGCAGAAATCAGACTACTCAGTAATGAAAACCTTACACGTTCGGAAGTTTTGAGTTTGACAACTATGATCATTCATGCACAAAATTTCGCCTATTGTCCCCCATAAGTACGCATTCGTTGACCTAACTAGTCTTACTGACCTAATGTAGAACTGCAGACAGCAGTCCTTCTTCGCATCTGTTCGGCTGTACGACACACGTAAAAAGATCACAAACCTTGTGTAAAATCCTTGACAAAGAGACAAAAACCTTTACACTATTTTCGCCCTGTTATTTTGAGCGCGCCTGAATCATGCAGATCAGAAATATTTAAAGCCACTAGTCATGAGGGGTTTGGTTTCATGTGTTGAACCATAATTCTTAAAATCTACATAACACTGTGCAGACTTACTGAAAACCTGAAGCTCAGATGAAATCAACTGAAATATTTTCAAGCTTTTCATTCGCATGATTATATAATGCTTGATTACCACTTCTCACTTCAGTAAACTTCTTATGAAAAGACTTCTCAGTATTGCTTATGATAGGTGACAGTCTAAGTTTTTCAGTTACTCCCTGTGTAATCCTGTTGTAAATAGAATGGATCTCATTTTTACAGCTGATACGGCCATTAAGATCAGTTCAACTTTCTTATAAAAAAACAACCTCATGATCTTGATGAAAAATTGACAGGAGGCGACACCCAGAGGATAAAACGATGGAGCTACTTGTTGTATGCATTGGCCAAATGCGGTATTTCACTTGACTGCATAAAAATATCTCTATCCTGACGTTAACTGAACTCACCAGATAAACTGTATTGTTCCAACCCTACAAGAGATTACTGGGCAACGGATACTTATCATTAAGGCATGTTTTGTCAGAAGAACAGCACGATAATCACTGCAGCCTTGGGACAATGTTAAAACGCTCCAGCCCTAATCCCACAGAAGAACATATAATTGGGTTCCACTTGTCGAATTCCCCATTCAAGGAGAGCGTCGTACCAACTCATAGTATCGAATGATCTAAACCCCATTGTTCACTGTTACGGCGTCCACCAGTTCTACGGGTTCCTGCATTTTGTCGTGTTCACTCATTTGCTCCCACTTTGTTAACCGTATGCCTTAAGTCAGCCTCTGTCAGTCAGGGACGACTGCACATCTCAATGACACAAGAATCAACTGATACAGCAACGAAACTGGACACCTGAAAACTAACTGAATAAATTTGATATGATCGAGTGAAGTTTTTAACCTGTTCTCTTTCTATCTTTACTAATTTACAAGATGGCACAAACGAATCCAGATCTTAAATAATTGATGATCTTCCCTTTTCCTGTTTATAGACTTTATAGAGAAGCTTCCGAAAGGTGTTAGTCGAATAATTAATACCATTTCGAACAACACGCATAACTAATCACAGTTTTCGCGTTCACTCTTACTTTCTAGCCATCGTCTCCTGAGAAGACATACTGGACTCGAATTTCGCTGTCGTTATAGTTCATCAATAGGACATACGGTTAGCATGCCCTGGGTTTGAATCCCAGCCATCTGAGGGAACCCCGTTGACCATTGCTCAAGTGGTCTCACAAAAGACACGAACGAAAATGCGTAAAAACAAAGATGGAACGGTTTACACAAAAGCAGATTGCGTTTACGAGACCTACTCAATGAATTCCCAAATATCCAGTCTTTTAGTCTTATCATCACTGATAATTTGCTTAAAACGAGGCGCAGGTTTCAAATGTATAAGCAGTGATACCGGTTCACTGGAGCCACATTAACTGATCAGTTACCACTTTTGGTCTTTTACAAGTTGTAGTCACTGGTCTACTACTGAATGTCGTCCATGTTGGGTGTACCACTTTCTTGATTGTTAGAATGAATGTTGCAGTGAACTCCTCCAATACTACACCGTATCATGGCCTATGCACAACTGAATGCCGTTGATGTTCTTGAATGACTCTCAAAAGTTAGATGTCTAGTGTTCGGCAATTTTGTTTATACATCTATTCTTCTGGGTAGAAATAAACTTCATCTATCATTGGGGAAGCTGCACCCAAAGCTGTGTTGTTTTCTGACAAAAAATATATTGGAGCTGTTGATATAGGTCATCTGCTTTCGACTAGCGTACCGATTACTTCACGAAGGAATAGAAGTTTGACTGCGGTACTGCCGTACTGATAGACCGTCGAAACATCCCTAAATCCTAATTGCGCCTTCTGTTACAGGATTCTGGTTCCCTCTGAAATCTTCTTCCATAAGAAAGACGTTCTTGTGGTCTCTGAGAACCAATCCACATACTGTAGACCATTAATGTACGAAGTAGTGATGTGTTCGTCGTCTCCAAACCGTGAAATACCAGTTTTTAACGGAAAGCTGAACGGTTTTCGGACTCTGTTTGCGAGTGAAATGTTTCCACTGTTAATTTCAGAAGACTTGTTCGTGAGTTCAGAAAGCTGTTCCAAATTTTTTTTGGGCAGGAACTAATAACAGCCAGTGTTTCAATGCACGATATATAACAGCTTCTGTATGGTTAGGATAACTTGGCAGAGGTATACTGAGATAGTTGTGAACAGTGGTGGTGTTGTTCGTAGCTTGGGTTGATGGCTTTGATATTGGTATGTTCACCGAGCTTGGCATTTAGGTTGCAAACGTTTCATCACCAAGTGAGGTGACATCATCAGTACGTAAAACAATTACGCCCTGATGATGTCACCTCACTTGGCAACACAACATCAGTATTTCACTACATATCTGTTATCAGGACAAAATTTTAAACTATATACAGTGGTACGGCCTATGCTGAATCTTAATCTCTTTATATAATATATTGGCGGTTCTGTATTTTCAAGAGCACTGAGAACTGAGAAACTCTAGTGATTAATATTCGTCACCATTCTGGAAAGGTTTATAAAATTGTGTTCATACATTTGAGTTGTAATCAGCAGACAAGCTTGAATCTCTTCCTCAAAAGATGCTTAAAACGCTGCCAGACCTTTTTTTGATCACACTTTATATATATTTAAACTTACCATTTGACACTCCACCAATTACAGTAAGTATGTCCTAAAAACTGGAATTTAGTGTAAACGACAACCAACTGTTAATAATGGCTGACGCATTTTCATGTTAGTCAGTTAAAAATATGAACAACATCTAACGAAACTTTTGAGAACATCGTGGGCTAGTTTGTCAACTTTAAACCAAAGATGGTTGGTTCGGAGATAACATCTGAACATTCCTACTCCCATCCAATTTGAACAAACATTCCAGTCTGTATGACGAAATCGAAACATAAGTTAAACATATTTTCAACGACTTCATCACACAGACTACCTTGAATCTGATTGGGTGACAGCGTAATCCAATGAGCCAGCACGCTCACGTCTAGATTGGTCA
Organism: Paragonimus heterotremus; assembly: GCA_013368495.1. Classification (NCBI taxonomy): domain Eukaryota; kingdom Metazoa; phylum Platyhelminthes; class Trematoda; order Plagiorchiida; family Troglotrematidae; genus Paragonimus; species Paragonimus heterotremus. Next base: position 76,548 of record LUCH01001311.1, read on the forward strand.
TTCTTACTTTCGCCCATAGCTAACTGTTCAGCAGGTTTTCCAGCCGAATATATAAGGTGTATCAGTAACTATTGACATGCCTGGCGGTCTCACAGGCGAACATCAAACAACACTGATGAAAGGCGGGATAAAGTCGGAAGATTTTCGCATGAAACACCAACAAGGTTCTAGCAACGCAAACGGGTTGCGAATGTCGGCCAATGCAGCCCGAAAAGCCAAGTAAGTTCACCTCAGAAAATTCAACCGTATACATTTTTAAAATTTACCTGGTTACTATCCGATGGTCACTCTGATTAATTTCACTATTTGAGAGAATTTTTCCCTATTATGCTTCTTCTGAATTTTGGGGCAAACAACACGTTTTTTCATCCACAAACTGGTTGACTTGACTTTGGTTATGAGGTTTATCATCTTCTGGTTTGAAAGAAGCTTTTGATTGTCGAAAATAACCTCCAAAATGGCTTAAAACAGGTCATCGACCATCTTCAGACAGTACATCGTAAAGTCGTACATACTTACAGTGAATTTCTGTGATTTATAACAGTGAGGTAATACTGAACCTAACTGGCAATGTGAGTAATCTGTGAGGAATACACAGTGAAAGTGTAACATGACTGGTAGTAGTGAACATTACATTCAAAGTTAGCCAGGCAATCAAGATAACCGAGAGTGGAAAACAAATTTTCAGAAAGTCACTTTGAAGTGGAAGTACGCCAAGCTGGATACTGCATCACATTTGCACTCGTTACAGATACTAACAGATGGTATAAAGCATAATAAAGCTATTCGGTGTGTATTATGTGATCATTCAGACAGTTTGGACAGTTTGTATGAAACTGTCACCAGCAAAGTTTAGCTTGGAACTTTGTGTTTCTGAAAGACGAGTTGAACGACTCGTCTAGCCTACGAACACTATGTGAACAGCTTTATCACGACTTAGGATTTCCCAAAACTAAGTACTGTGATACAAGAGTAATGAGAAAACTAACTGATAACTTCTCCTTTTGTGCTAACATTTTAATTTCGTCAGAGGGTTTTTTCAGATCAGATGAACCAAACGTGAAATTAAATTCATTTTAAACCCAGAACAGACGATGATGTCGTGTTGTTGTGTGTTATCTGCGGATAACCTAAGAGCGGGCTGAAGGCGTGTCAGTTCAATTTGTCCACCGGTAACCCGCGTTAATCAGGAAATAATTATAGGCTCTGGAACACTTTGATGAACCAAGGCACTGATTGGCAAACTAAGATTCTTATCAACCTACGTCATATCCAAGTCAATCCGTAAGCAAACGGAGGCCACTTGAGTATACACAGCAGTGGTTGCCACACACAGACAATTTTTAAGCGTCTATTTTACTATGGGTTTCGTAGCTTCTGATATCTTCATGGTTCCGGTAATTGCGTGTATTTGAACTGAACGAAAGCTGTTTATTCACTTATGCATCGGTGCTGTCCGAAGCATGTCCTGCTAAGACAGGAGTTCTGAGTGTAATGTGATATCATGACTGATCTTCTTATGCCTGATCTGACTTCGCTCGTTTGTACAAATTGTCCAATGTCAAGTGGCGGATAGTGTTGGCACGCGAATCCGCATAGATAGTTCCGAATTTCGAGGTTGCACGGAAGTGCATACTGTTTTTGTGGCCAACCAAAAGTTGCATAGCTCACTCAGATGTACCAAGGTCAGTGTGATGAACAGGTAAACGCAAATGTTCACAAGTCAGAATGTGTTACAACGGACTCCGTTTGGTTTTAATGTTCCATACATTTCAAAGATGAATGTTCACCCCAATATACGAATGGGTGCCCGAAATTTAACGACCTTCGGCTACAATGATTAAATAAATTGAAGTTATAAGTGACCGAAAAACGTTATACCTCTTCAAATTTTCCGTAATTGAGTTTTGAAAGTGCCAAATTGAACAGAGCATATATACACAGCGTGACTCTGGTAAGCTGTCGGTTGGTGCGTGCGCTTAGTATCTTCGACTGTTCAGTTTATAGATCTACAGCCTAGCCAACTCCGAAGCGTAGGATGTGGCTGGAAACCACGCAGACGGGTGTGCCAAGTGCTGTCTCAGTTGGGTGAGATCATTAACGTAGGCAAGCAGGGTGGCTATGCTAGAAACCTCCTATAGCACACGGATACTATCCACTGACAGAATGAACAGTAACATCATGAGCTGGTCACTTTGGAGTATATCAAGCCTGGAAATATAAATGTTGAATACGGTGGTCGGTGTCTAAAAACCGAAACCGGTGTGTTGTGCACAGACATTGTAGAACTTTACATATTTAAGAACAATCTTGGAGTATGTTATCACATGACCAGGAGTGTTTCAGTGATGAACGTAAGTTCGTAAAACAAATGGAACATGTTTTGAAGATGAACTTTAAAAAACAGATAATAGTATTATTTCAATGCGTGACTGCAGTATTGTCAGTAAGTGATCCTCTGAATGATCACACAAACTTGAGACCGCTGTGTGAATTATAAATATTTGAACCATGAGTATTACATATATGGGTATAACAGATTGGTTTCAATCACATATGCGTGGGTGTCTTATTGATACATTTAATCAGCGAATCAGACAAATATTTGCGAGCGATAAACGATTTGGCGATGTCATAGTAGTTTGCGTTAAAAATGGTAAAAAGTTTCCCGTTATTAGTGTGATACACTTTGACATAAGATGTGGCGCAATTCATCTCAGTGACACCTGAAGCCGCAAATCTTCGGCTACATTTATGCTCCGATTCTGACCTATATTCTGGCATAATCAGGCACAGATTGTTTTAGGCGGTATGTAAAAGACTTGATTGTAACCAACGCTGGTAAACAATTCTTGTATCAAATAAGCGAGAGATAAAGTTTTAGCCTATAAGCTCGTTCAGGAAGAGATGGTAATAAATTATGACATTTTACAGAACATGATCGAAGGCTTTCATCATGATGTGTTACTTTCGAGTCCATCCCTAGTGAACAGCATGATCAAGACTGGAGTAATGAAACGTAATGTCAATTTTAACGGTTCATATAGAAAGTGTGTCTTCTGTTCTTTACAAGGTGAATATACACAATCTGAACCTTACATTGAAACATTGTGAAAATTTCAGAAGCGCTGTTCAATTGCTGTTTTGTCCGATAATGGAATTTTTCCGATCTACCCACTGGTGCACAGTTAACTATGGTTACGCCACGCTATGACAAGAGACGAACGATAAGTAGTGTAAACAAGTAAATCCAGACACAATTAATTGGTACTGTTTAACTGTTTTCTGTGAACCACATCAATGCTGTGGAAGTTTTTCAAACAACAAAAGTGGTATAAATCAGGGGGTCAATCTTTGTTTGGAAATTTATTTGTTTTACAAACACGTTAATGTTGTAATAACACCTGTGTACAATATCTTGAGAACAAGTACACTTACGGATTTTGCTGAAAGATTGTAAACAACGGATGTACCCTACGAAGCACTTTTGGTACTCACTGGAGTAAAACATTGTTTCCATTAAAAACTTATTTTGAAAAACATACTCATAAAGTTGTATTATGAAACTGTCAGTCATCATTACATTGATGTCGATGAACCGAACTCGACGAAAGAGAAGTAAAAATGTGGTAGAATCCTGTTGGAACGAAACGTAGTTTGTATAAGCGTTATCTTTATTACTCATTCCGCACGTTCCAACGCCACTCGTATACGCGTCTGTACACCGACCGGAATCCCAGTCCACAACGAAGTAACGCTTTTTTTAAACGTCCTGTTTAATTCTTCCCAATTCTGTACCTTTAGCTCATGTTGTTCGCCGGGAATTTTCGTCTGTCGTTTCCAGTATATTGGCCTGATTTCCTTCAGTGATGAAATGATCAATCTCACATGTTGTCCGTAATCACTGTGCTGTGGACCATAACCATATCTCACTTCCTCGTTGAGCTATTCAGCTGAGGGTTGGATAAGTTGAATCATCGATTTGATTACCGATTACAATTTTGTTATTCAGAATATGTCTGCGTCATACTTTTGAACTCCTGCAAGTTGTTTATGCCCAAATTTTATTGTCTTTTTCACATCGACAGCGGTGTGCAGTCAAGCCAAATACACAGCAAACAAATTGGGCTGAATCCATGTTAGAGCGGATCACAGCACCGTTGTGCAACGGCAAACTAAACGTATAAATTCCATATGTTATTCTGGAGATTCTCTCATAGTTTTGTAGTTCAATGGAAACGAGATCGAACTTTATACTGACAGCTCATTCAAGCCTAATGACTTATTTATGCAACGGAAGTTCCTTGAGTAACTTTTGTCAGAAAGAGTTGTAAACGTTGATGTGTTACTTGCTGAGACAGCAAGTAATCAAGCGGGATCAGTTTTACAGCAGATGCATGAATTGATCTTCATGTGTATTTGTCTCTTCGAAAGTCATTAGGTGTGTTCACCAAAAATAGGGCACCTTGAACCAAAGTGATGAGGTGAAGTTGCCAGCGACAACACGATAAAAAGTAAACGCACATTTGTTTGGTTGCTTTGTCATGGAATCGGATATGTCTATTTTAATCCGACTGTTATGTCTGCTAACCGAACGGCATTCCTAACGAATATCGTGCTCACCAATTGTGTGCAAACTTGTACGGCTCTCATTGAGTTTGGTACATAGTGGTCGATAGAGCGGTTGGTTTTCGTTTACATAGTAACCTTTAGGCTAATACAACATGTAACACACAGCACTGAGTAAAACCTAGAAAACGGTGAGATCTACTTCCACTTGAGAAGTATTATTGTAGTAGTGGACAATCATCAGTTCTGTAAGTTTATGCTTTCTAAAATTTATAAAAGGGATACAAACCAAGTCGCTTGGGCTATTGATTATGCACACAATCAATCCTGAAACCAGTAAACAAAAATAAGGGCATATTACAAAAAAAGCTTTCAGTAGGACTTCATAGCATGCCTCGAGCTGATGAAGGTTAGCTATTTTTATTGAAACGGGCTACAATAAGAGTATGACACATAAGTTACCATTAGAATTTATGTCCAGTCGGACGAATTCTGTTCATTTTGGCAGATTTGAGTTCGGGAGCTATCTGCTTTCTTGCTGTGATAAAATGCTTTGAACATTCAACAATCCACTTATAAAGTTTGAAATAGAGTGCATCCAATTGGAGGGCTGTTTCCTCACGGAACATGGCCTAGTAAATGCCTGTTCAATATTGATTTCAAGTGTACAACTGTGAAAACGATTAAAGGCATTCCAAACTAGTCGTTGGACTTCAAATTACTTAAGTGGCCTGAGTGCATGTTCTCTCAAAATTCACCACAAACACGTTCTCAATAGATGGTATTGCTAAGGTCGAACTAGAATGCCTTTCATCAAGATTTACATGGTCCTTGACCATTCCAAGGTAAGTTCGTCATTGTTTTTGTGCTTAGACGACTGTTACTCGCTTGTTCCTTAACTGGTAAAATCCGTTCGAATTTCGCAAATAACTGCCTTTCAGTGAAGAAAGCTGTCGGTCATCCGTTAGAACACCATCGTATACAGATTATAGCCGTTGCTTCAACGGTTTGTGCAGAATATGTAAAGTTCTGCATTAAATCAGCTTTCTGCCGTTTCATCATTTTCAAGTCAACTGAGTAAGACATCCTAACTCACTCGGAACAAACAGGTGTGGTTAACTGAATGCACATCTGATCAGCATAATACGACTGTAGTGATAGAACGACAAGATGAGATAGTTATGCAACTCCGTCTACACAACATCTTGGTTCTGTCGCTTTTCGGTTAGCCACAACCACAGAAGCAAGAAAACAAAGTGTTTCAGTCTGATGTGACGGTTACTCGGAGTGGTGCTCAGCTTGTGTACCACTAATTGAGACAATTGTTCCCGTCACGAACTCTTATCACACATCCACCTATGTGAGTGGATAAGGTCTGTCGCCCAGATAGAAAGTTCACTTCGGACATGCCGGTATATAAAAATGACCTTCACTCGTTGAAAAGAGGCTTCTTAATGTAGTTGTTACCTAGAGTCAGTTTGAAATTATAAACGTGCTGTGGTATGGAACCAGACGTTCCAACGACGCCAAGTCGTGGCAACCAGGGTTTAGACAAGATTACGGTTTCTCAAACGGCTTACGGTCTTATTGGCAGCCACCAGGGTGCCAGATTTCACAGTTCTGCCATGAGCACTTGTGACGCGTTATAGGAATCCGCATGCATTTTTCATTACTACACATACAGTCAAAGATCTGTCGTATTCACACACCAAGGAAGAACCGCGGACGAAGAACACAAATGGCCTGTCGCTGAGATTGCCTCTGAATTTCAACTAGACTGGTACGGTTAACACATCTTGAACAAGCAGGCGTGATCTGTGGTACCTAAGGCCACTTGTGTTCACCAAGCCCAAATCACGCTGTGTTCCAGTGCACTTTTACCACTTGACCTGGGAGTGCTGATGAGCACTTTCGACAAACTCTGGCAAGTGGTTGACATGTAGTATGTGGAAAAAAGATCGAAAATTGGTTTAAAATTATCAGATGTTGGCAAGAGACATACGTTCGTACACAATCCGTGTCGCAATGTATGTCATTTCCCAATGTCTTGACAGAAGTAAACGTTCTCACTATAAGCAAGGAGACTTGGTGCATTGTGAGTCCACAGGTTAGAAGTTCTTTGCTTTCGGTTATATTCTAGGTGAACACAGTATGTTTTCCGTATCCTGAAAGGCACTACAACATCTAATTGGCGTTAGTATGTTGACATCAAAAGGTTTCAACCATCGATTTAACCTGTACTGAATTAAACATATCAAACATCTATTATAACTCGACTTTTTAACGACTCCTTATGTCCTTGGGTTGCTGCTTTTCCATTAAAGCAGGTACATCTACTCACTACGAACACTTTGTGGTGTCATTTTCGTTGCTCAGTTAATCATCTCAACATTCCTAATGCCTTATACATTAGGCTCATACAGTCTGAAACTTCTGTTATTTTCTTTGTCCACCACGTTTCTCATTTTTGTCTTCTAAGGTCAGTTGAGTACAGTGTGTATCTGCATGCAGATCTTAGAGTGTCGGATAGAATGATTGCTGCTGAACTCAAGAATGACTCCATTTGTTATCGGTTTGCAGCAGACAGCATCTGCAAGTTTACCATCGCTGATCGACACAGTGGGGAACACCAAACGTAAATTTCTCTCTTCCTTAAGGGTAAGGTTACACACACTAACGTCAGGGCAATTGTAACATTAGTGTTTTTGGTCAAAAGATAAAACAACAAATGTGTATTTCAGGTGCCTCCGTTTTAAGTTACGTTTAAGCATGTGAGACTTTATATCCGAAGTGATTCAGCATAGCAGTTGTGAGTAGTACTGGTACTGACGAGACCATTGGTGTCTTTCTTCCGCAAATAGATGTAGCCGTCAACTTTCAGATACATCTGTATGTGAAGTTACCCTAGATGCATCATTTATTTTGAGAGAATCTCCGTTCTGTCGAGAAGGCTGCTGTTCTCGTTAATCGGTAGACTCGAACACCCTGTCTCAAGTGTTCCACGTTAATTAGTAAACAGTGATTCAACCTCACAACATACTAGCACTTCATGCAATTCCAAACCTCGGATATATCTCACGTAGTCTTCTCAATTGTTCGCTTTATGAGTATCTTGGGGTAGACAGGGTCAGAAAATAGAAAGACAGAAACTCACAGCTTGGTACTTCCAGTCCGTTTACGAGTCGGCAACAGATCCCAGTCGTACTCTAACTTGGTAGATTTTAGATAGTCCGCACAAGCAAAGCATCCATCTCCAGATACGTCGAAATTATTTAGCTTTGGCTTTTATGAGTAACCCATTTTCAGAGAGATCTGATGATAGAATTTCTCAAACTCTTTGTAGATTCGTCTCCTAAATAGCCATGTCTGGGAATGATTTCACAAGTTTTGTGACCCGGCATTTTTAGTACTACTTCGGCGTTGACTTTGACGTTAGACATAATGGTGACCGCGTAAATATTATTAAGCTTACGCAGCGGCTCATTCTTACTACCTGTTGGGACATTTCTTGTCTTTCGACCGATCAAATGATAACACATCTGGTAACTTACTGCGTTTACCTCTCCAGACCACTGCTTTACATGCTTTACATGTGGTAAATTCTGTCGTTAACGGACTCACTTAAATGAATGTTATACGTTATGTCGAAACTGCATTTTTGCCACATGTTAATGAAAGCTCAGATGAATTATGTACAGGTTCGTCTTGTTAGTTCCGAAGCAAGTTGAGAAGTTGTCAATTTTTGTGACGTTGCACAATTTTTTCAACTAAGCTCTTTCCTGTTGACGCCTTGGTATTGTTGGAGATGTGCCCATTCATTCAAAATCCAACAGTTTGGTAGCTGTTTGTTTCCAATTTCGCGAATATATGCATATATTGCGAAGGGTAATGTGAAACAACTGACAGGATTTAAAGTGGCCTGAGTCGAGGAAAACTTGTTGATTTGTGGATACACACCCACTCTTCTTGTTACCAAACGTTAACGAGACGCTCCAGAATTGTTATTTGTTGAAAAGGAGACATCAAACGTCCATTCACAGACCACCTCGTTAGGAAGTGTCAGGTTGAAACAGGCATAGCACAATAAATTGTAGTTCCACTGAGAAGGATGACGGGCCTGATAAAGTCTACCTATCCAACTGATGAAAACCATAACAAGCGACGTTATTCTTATGCACTCAACCTCCTGCTAAGAAGGATAAACATCAACGGGTTTCACGCCTACCCACGAGATATAACCACCAAAGATTCTTTTTCGCTCAAGGTGGTTTAAACGTATGTTTAAAATCAAGCTTTTCCAACTGCCCGATGGCTTGCCAAATGTAGTATAATCCCATGCTTCAGTTTCTATCGTTTCAGTCTGACAACGCTATCTTCCACCTACAAAGATGGTGCATATGGCTACCCTTACATATTATGTTCGATGGCATATAGAGTGCTAAGCACAGGTTTTGCCAACTGTCTACAACATAACATCTTTCGGCGGTTTCTATCAGACTGTAACACAGTTTGCCTCAGCGGAGCCAGAGTAAATCACAGGTTGTCATTCTGAATACAAACTATCCTAAATGATCTAATCACATAAGCTACACAATAAACCAGAATTGAAGTTTGCAAATGACTTCAAACAAATTCCAGCCTCATGAAACCTGGTGGATTAGGATGGGTATGGTTTTGCTGTGATCCAACGCAATCGTTTCGTCTCATCAAAAACTGTAGGAGAAAAATACATTATTGTTTAGGTTAGAATGGCGGTCAGAGAAAAATGCTGAGAATTTATAAAGAGGTGAACAGATAGTATATGGAGTTACGCAAGTCAAACTCGGCACTGCACTATTAGTTTAAGTCCTCCCCGGTACCAATGAAAACACGGTCGATCTATGTGGTTTCACCCCCAACCCTTGGGACAAAAGACTGTCAAGCGTCTGTGACCTCTAAAAACGTCTTAAACTGAAATATCTAGATGACCTCTTCTAGACTCAATCAATATTCATTGGCTAAATATTCAGAGTTTCCCAGTATCCTTTCGTATGTAATTCTACTGCTTCCTTAAATTGTCAGCACACTCAAGCAAGGGACACCAAGAAACGTTATAACTTTGACTACTCTACTGGCTGCGTCTGCTTATTCTGTCATCTCTGCTGACACCAAACCCAACAACCCTCAAGCTTCATTGAAAACCAATGAGACTGTTTGGTTGGGCAGTAAATGATCACCTCCACTGGTCCTTAAGATCCAGATAACTGCTCATATTACACACAAATTACGTTTGACAAAATTGCCCGTCCAATCTGGAAGGATAGTTGTGGGCTATCTTGTTGTTCATCCGGTACCCCAGCTCGTTTTCGAAAATCTTGAAGTACACGTTGTTAACAAGCTTGTTACTCCTACAAAAATGTGGTGGAATTCTGTATTTGAACCAGAGTACGCTGTTATTAGGGCTCATCTGCAGTATATATGCTTGTCATTGCCGATACCAGAACTCCGATCACGCCTTCACCAGACAACTGTGTTGACCACCGCACCATTGACTTCACAGGCCATGCCAAAGATATGCAATAGTGACAAGCTCTAACAAGAGCAAAACTCGAGCCTAGTGTTTCTTTTCAACAGGGGCCGACCGAAAATTCTATGGGAATGTAATAGCAGTGGTAAGTTATGAGTGATAAATGACTTGTATCAACTAAACTACGGAATACTTACCAGCAGTTAAATCTTTAGCTTTCATCTGAGAACCGGTTGTTTAAACAACCGTTTCGCCAGAGTTAGGAATCAGGGGAAGCTACACTTTGATATATGCTACTAGCCTGGCCTACTTCCTTCAACAGATCAAGTCCAATTCACTTCACCTGCTCAATACGGCGAAGGCAGTTACCCGATCAGCCCACAATGAAAAATAATATGTACTTACGCTACAGAAGTGTTCAAAACAAAGAGATTTATGCAACTAACCAGATTCTATTAATTCATATTTTTATGTTTTCACTTAACAGGTAATGAATGAAACCCGAACAAAATAAAGAATTTTTAAAAGGCTAGATCCGTCTGTTCTATCACATAACTACAGTATTGTGCAGAAACAACTAAAGAACTTCGTACATACATCTTAATTGTCACTCATACGTTTCAGATTAAGCGAAAAGCAATAAACCGCGAGAATACAGTCCTTATACGCGAAAAAAATGACTTTTTACGTAAGTAATCGGGAAGAATTCACGTGAACATATCGAAAGAAATTGCAAACAACTCAAACCACGTCAATCAGTACGGCAGTTGTGCACGTTTACCCCCAAACAAAACGTGCAGTAGATTCATAAACTGGAAGAAACATTCTTATCTCGGTAGATTTCAACGTATATCAACCATGCTCAACTGATTACCAAGAACCTGCCTTCTATACACAATGATGTTCTTTTGGATCTCCCATCATTCACTTACAAGACACGTGAGCTAACCGCAAAGATAGTCTAATCCTGTGTACCGTATTGCACACGTTGACCACCAACACAATAAACAAAGACTGTTTGTCTTAGCTTGAGTCTAACTTCACTCAGATATAACAAGCAGATCACATACCTATGACCCCGAGGTGACTTTCGTTATTTTGTCAAGATGACTTCGACTGCACCGTTTCTGAGAATAATACCCTAAGATGGCTGAAGTTTGGTTACTAATATTGGTTTGAAATGATGTGTTACTTATCAGGAGTGATTACCAGGTATTTACAATCCCATAGGCTAAACGGTACATATTGGTTACAACGAGAAATAAGACAGTTGTCGCATTTACGTCATTTTTAATCAAATTACCACTATGGTGGTGTGAACAGTCAGTCGCCATTAGTTGATTTGCATTTGTATGAGCCATGGCGTAGACCAAAAGATTTCAAGGGGCTAATCGAATTTCTTGTAACAATAGCGCACATGACACATTATTCGTTTGTCCAGTTACCTTATCATACGTCCAATATGATCATCTACAAAGCAGCAAAAGAAAAAAAATGAACAGACATTTTACGGAATTGGATAAGCATCTCATAATCCACGTTAAAAGACAGTGTATGATAGTTCCTGAAATAAGATCGTCATGTTATGGCAGGGTTAGCCTACGGTTTGAAACATCGCTCGCTAGAAAGCCTTCAAAAGTTAGATAAAGGAAGGCTGGCTTGTCGTTTTTTTTTTCAACTTGTCTACATGAGGACTTTAAGATGCTTTACCTAACTTACTGGTTTACTTTGAATATTAACGTAAGACTACAAATTTATCATCTAGATGAAAATTCATCGACTGTAAGCTTTAGTTCATTTATTTATTATTCTTGTTTTGCAGTGGCAGAGATAGGTATCAGGCAACTAGGTTGAAATATTGCGATCTAATTATATAAAATCCCAGGCCTCTAGATAACTGAATAGAAATAATGTTGTTTGGATTCGAACCAGATACCCTTGCGGATTATGTTGATGTTCCGGTCTGACGAATCATTGGTCGTACCCTGAACATTCTTAATTGAATTATTCGGAAGTGATTTTGTATCACTCAGTTTTGAGTATTTTGGACACTGTATTGTATAAATACTATAGAAAAATAACCTAATTTAACTACACACAGAGACACTAAATCATGGCAACCAAAGTTCTGTCTACAAACAAGTCTTCATTTGGACACCATAAGGCCATTACAAGAAACTGGGACAATCCTGTAAACAAATCCGGAAAAATGGGTCAACAGCTATCACTTCTACGAAATGTTCTGTATTTTTAAGTCCGTATCAAACAAGCATACTCAACAGTAAGTGTAAAACTAAATTTTGTTGGATCATACGTGTTACTAGGCGCCTATTTCAAATATCATCTTTTTTATTGTTTTGACCTTGAAGAGAATTCAGCTTTGGATGGTTTAGAATATTTTGGTATCTGAAATCTTCATCTCGTGAGTTCTGTTCAAACTTTGTAGAACTGATTGAAATCACGTTTTTCTATTATGCTATGCTGAGTACACATAAGATTCACTTGTTTGTGTATACACAACTTGTAGAAATGTGACATTATTTATTTGCGAAAGTTTGTAGCAAGGAGTTAAATGCTGAAAGTCCATAAACAAATATTCTTTGCTTAAATACTATTTCATCTAATCATAAATTGTACGGAAAGATGTGTAAGCGAAATTGTAAAAGTCGTAGCCTCAGACAATTAACGTAATCTTGCGAATAGTTAGTTATCCGTGGTCAGATACAGAAACAGGGAATCTCATCGAATAATTCACGAAAAAGAACAGTCAAAAGTAAGCATTCTGAATTCGTCCAGTATTTTACTTGGATCATTTAAATTAGTCACCAAAAGTATCATAAAACAATCCACTAAAATCGGATATCTGAACACTCCGTAACGACTTTTGGGTTTACATCAGATAACACTTCACTCTAGTCAATGTTGACTGTTATATGAGCCAGTAATAATGATAAAACCTAAGCTGTAAATGAAACTAAGACTGCGATGACGTTAGTGTAAACCAGCATTTGTTTGAATAAATGTTGTCCATTTTCTGTAATCGTACTGTATTGAAAACCTCCAATATTTCCTCGTTTTGCACTAATCTGTTATTTGTTTACTTAACAGAGTACACGGTCAGCGCGTTATTGCAATGCTCTATTGCATCGTGATTTTGGCGATCGGTCTGTCTATCACGTTGTTCTGTACAGGACAACCTGTTCCTGAAAACGAGCCTTCATTCATGGTAAGTTTATTCGTATATGATTTACATACTCGTAAATAACTCCAACAGAACGGATTAGATATAGCCGAAAAAAAACATACCGATATCTGTTAGCCCGGTACCACAACCTATCTGTTACTCGTTGATCATTGGCTATGTACGCCATCATCAAAGTTGCCTCCATGCATGTTCTACTTATGTAACTCAGACGATTCGAAAGAGAGCAACCTAATTTGCACAACACAATTTAGGTTCTGACGCTTAGGAAATTAACCTGGAACATGTATCAGCTGTAGGGAACTGAAAAACGCACAACAAGTGTCATTTAATTTGTAACCAGGCCATAATAGCCTAACGAAATGATAAACACCAGCATTAACTGAATACGACCTAAAAGTAGATTGAAAATTCAAAACCGTGCCACTGTAACGCAGCTTCTGACGCCATTTTATATTACACAAAACAGATGATCATCTCATCAAGGCTGAACGCCACCAAATGTCCTAGTAACTAACAATTAAATGAGTTTATTACTAGCTTCACAAGTCCAGCAGCCGCACTTCATACCATCAAAATACATGTTCTCAAAGCGTTCGCGTTTTTATCATATGTTTTGGTGAAATTTATCAGTATTCTGCAAAGGCACGTCTCCAGACCCTAATCGCGTTCCTGTCTAGTATTACCAAAGTGCACCGAGGTATTGTTGAGTATACTGTGTGGATTGCTCAATCAATTTCAATAGGACAGCGGGTTTCCTAGTGACTTACCTTTGAAAGAGGTTAACGCAACAAGCTGGTCATTTATGGACTGCTGTCGGTTACATCAAAGGTCATGGTAGATTTAATTAATAATCAACTACACAAATATTAAATTCGATTCAATCTTTACCTTGTCCTGGTAGCTTACTTACTATTCGGAATTGTGTGTAAAAGTGGTTGACGTAAGCAAGCAGCTGGATATTTTCTCTCACAATTTTGCTGAATCCTTTGATCGAGCATACTACTGAAAAGCTCAATTTGCATGATATAAGTCTTCTCACACCCAAAGTCGACTAATCTAAATGAACTTAAAATACCCCCTTACTGAGTAGTATTGACTAAGAATTCGACTTCGTTGGTGGGGTTCTTCGCTAAATTGACTGGATTACCTCACTCAGACTGCTTTATTCATGTTCAGTTTGCCGACACACCCTAGACCTCAGCTAACGATCCAAGCTTACCATCCATAAATTATGAATGACTTCGTTCTTTTAGAGGAGATACAATGAAAAGCTACAAAGATGGTTATCACATTCCGGTCACTGCCCAATCCAGACAGGTTGCGTTCATTGAGACATTTTGCGCTGACTTATCGATATGTCAGCAGAGACCAGTTCCAACCATATGTGATGCTACGTGAACCAAACATGATTTTACCTAGTTCCGAGAAGGACAGATGTAACTAATTAAAACTGTGATATCATTTGAGTTCTACTGCTCGTTGAAAGCAAGATTTCAGCAATTATATGTACTCAAACTGGACCGATGAGCCAGTCTGTCGCTTCAGCTCAATCTGTAGAAAAAATTGAACTTCCAATTGACGAAAACATCCAGGACACCTAGCCGATTCTTCACAAATGATCGTCAGTAAAATTACTTTCATAGAGTGACACTGTGTTCAACATCAAACTCACCGCCAGTTCGTCACTGTTTGCCATCGGATGAGGCAGGTTGACATCTGTTCGCGTAACCACTCTGAGGATCAGGATGTGAGACGAAAAATGTGCA
This sequence comes from Paragonimus heterotremus, assembly GCA_013368495.1. Taxonomy (NCBI): domain Eukaryota; kingdom Metazoa; phylum Platyhelminthes; class Trematoda; order Plagiorchiida; family Troglotrematidae; genus Paragonimus; species Paragonimus heterotremus. The sequence continues at coordinate 91,594 of LUCH01001311.1, forward strand.
CGGATAGGCTCACACGCGCAAACGACCACATAATAACGATATTTTACTGTATTATTCACGGTGACCCACTGATTTGGACAGGTCTAAGAAGAAGATTGTTAAACGACGTTTGTCCTGATTTCAAACAACACAGGTCTTGTACATGAATTGCAACGGATCACGGTGTTCCACTGGTGTACGGTTCACTGGGGTTTCGGTGACAAGATTGTGCCTATTCTACTTTTTATTCGTGGTAGACGTTTAGTTTCAACCGGCTGGTGAAAATTGTACACTGGATTGTTTTGTGAATACATTCTCCGGATTGTTTTTACGTTCTGTCCAACCACGCTGACTCAACGTGTTCCATTGCAGTTTCTATTCTGGGTCAATGCACCACGAATTTCCCTTCCTCGACAAACAAATTGGCCAAGAATGAACGAAATCACATCCAAATGAGGTGCCGAATTGTTTAACGGTCATACTGACTAATTTACATTCTTTACAAACTGACAAGTAAAATGGAAACTATTTTTGCTGTGCGAAACAATTAAAACTTTTCAACGTTGTGTTTTGGACCAATGATTTAGATAAGTAGTTTGAGGTGACAGGAGCAAGGCGAATCTCGGTTGGTTTCTTGCAGCTTGCAAACCTAGGCTTTTTCTGTTGAAAGTTGTCACTGCAATAATGAGGAATATCAAAAACAGGTTTCGTGTACAGCATACAAGCTATCCAGTTACATCTGCGAAGTGAAACATTCGTATTGCTATTGCTTTAAGAATTTGTCATCTGGTATGATTTTCTTAACTGTCTGCCTGGTATCTGTGAAGAAGCTAGTATCGAACAGTTTTTCCCCTACTTAGCCGGTGATGGGACGACATAAAATTAACGGATCCTCTACGTGTTTTCTTCATAAGATTCGGGGTTACTCAACATGTGGGTTGTTCTAACTGTTGGACGATATGATTCATGAAGATTACCCAGACCCTCATTGTGAGGTTAGAGATTGCTTAAATCGGCTTTCTTACATATGCGACTGACGATGATCACTGCATGGTAGCGCTTTCGAATTGGTCAGAAACTCTAAAACACCTTGCGCTTCGATTTTCGTAGAAACCAGAGTGCGAGACAATCCGTAGTCATGACTGTCTGGACAAACGAGTACACACTGAACGACGATCTGTTTGTAGTTGGTTAATGAACGAACTTACGGACACACATGTTTTGGTTTTGGCGCACAAGTATTGTAGCGTTTCGTAGTTATTCCCTTCAGGTTTAGTAAATACTGTCATCTACGTACATGGGAGTATCAACGAGGCATTGATTATCCTTCGACACTATTATGTCAGACGGTTTCCTTTTCGTTGGACGACCATAAATTAGCTGTTGCACAGGTTGTAGTCAGGGGCATTTATCTTGTCTTATCGCCATTTCTCAGTACTAACACTCAAGAAAATGTGATGGGTATCGGCTAGTTCAAACTAAACATCTACCACAAACAAAGAGCAGAATAGGCACAATCTTGTCACCGAAACCCCAGTGAACCAGACACCAGTGAAATACCGTGATCCGTTGCAATTCATGTACAAGACCTGTGTTGTTTGAAATCAGGGCAAACGTCGTTTAACAATCTTCTTCTTAGACCTGTCCACATCAGTGGGTCACCGTGAATAATACAGTAAAATATCGTTATTATGTGGTCGTTTGCGCGTGTGAGCCTATCCGTGCACATTTTTCGTCTCACATCCTGATCCTCAGAGTGGTTACGCGAACAGATGTCAACCTGCCTTATCCGATGGCCAACAGTGACGAACTGGCGGTGAGTTTGATGTTGAACATAATGTCACCCGCTGGAACATCTCCCATTCTGGTCCCGTTTACAATATGGGTTATGGTTTGGGTTTCTCTCCTGTTCACGTTTCTCATGCTTTTTTGTCATTTGCAACTGAATTCTTGTACAACCTTATCTTATTTACCGAACTGCCCGAAGCAGGTTCAGATGTTCATATGTCATCCCATCAGTTGTCATTCAGTACACTTCCTATAAATCTAACGAGTCTTACATGATCACCTATACACGAGATTCACGTTTTTAGTATAAACACCACAGGGAGTTTCGTTATGAAACAGCATACAAAATTACGTGTGAAGTAAGCATTGTCAGTGTGTCCAGTCTAAAGAAGGGACGGCCACAATTACCAAGCTCTGACCTGCGAAACCATATGCACATGGAAGACCCTACTGTTCTGACCAAGAAATCCGTCAAGTAGTCAGAACTTGACCTATCGTGTAGTTAATATACCTAACATTAGCCCCTAAAGGCCACTCATCTGACCCACCTCAACAGAAACCACTCTGGTGTGAGTTCATCATTTCTCAGTATACTGATTGTGAGTAAGCTTAGAACCTCACGCTCAGTGATCGGTGTGCCAGAGTACTGGCCGCTAGTCTAAGGTTGGCGAACTCAAAAACCTCGGACACCTGTGTGCCGTACACAGGTGGAATGATCATTCTATTCCTGATACGGACGAAATTACGCAGTGTTGACTTGTCTGAACGATGGCAAACCACAAATAATGAAGTCAGTCAGCCCAACAGCTAATCAAAATGCGAGCAGAAACCAAGATAACATTACATATTCCGGAATTAATGGTATGTGCACGCGGTGTTAGATGTCGACACCGTTTTTGCGATCTCCACATTATTTGCATGCAGAATTTTTTTAATGTTACGCACCAGACTCAGATATGTGGTATTTCGCCGAGAGTTCTTATCCGGTGCACATGTACCTGATTCCAACTCTTAAGCTATAAACTGAGTGGATTTGCTTCGTTGAACTCAGTGTGGTCATCGTTTGTTTACAGCACCCAGATTGTACGCTGTTCTATTCCTACTACTAACAAGTAAACCCATTTAGCATGGCTTCATAACTACACTGTCTGTAGGTTAGATCTACACAGTTGACTATACTGTATGTATGTAGTCAAAAGTTACTGACTGATTTAATTACTTCGAATGAGCTGTCGGGTATCAACACTTTTGCTATCAGTCGAACTCGTTCAGGATGATCATGTGTGATTTCCGGTAGAATCGCATGAAGGATGCCCGTAATTTCTTTCACGTTTACTGACAGGTTCGTCACCTAAACACCTATTACAAAACGATCTAATTTCGTAGCAAATCAGAAATCAGCTGTAGCGCAAAATTCCAAGCCACCCAATCAGTTCAAACGATCATTGTCAAGACACATCTAACCAATCTCGTACCTCCGCTGATGTGTCATACCGTCTATGTAAGCACAAACGATGACATTTTAACCGTTCATTCTAATGTTCATTGGTGTGTGTGTGTGTGTACGCAAAGAACAGGTTGACCGGATGTTCGATAGACAATAAAAACGGAAGGTCATTCAGCTTTATGGCTACTGGAATTCATTTTAGAAACCACTACTGGAAAAAACATACAGATGAATGACCCGTATCCGAGACTAAGATACACAGGCCGGCTTCCATGTGATAATGTTTCCTCTTGCGTTGGACCCTAAAATAAAGAGATCGCGAGATGCATATATTTGTAACATTCCCTGACCATTGTCAGTGTGTTTTGCTCACACACCACGGTACACTCTGTCCACTGAAGGCTTGAAACTCATCGCGACATCTGTTTTTGACAAGTTTGTGATTATCTGTGCTAAAGTAAGCTGATTGGATTTTAGTTAGCTCATCAGACTATAATTCTAATTCAATTGTCTACCCAACTGCCTTCTCCTAACCAAAAAATCGTGCACAATTCTCTCTTCTCTGAAAGTCGTTTAAAGTTAGGAATAACTTTCAGGACCGAGACTGATTGCAAGCTGAACTGGGTTACTATGCAATGCAAAGAATAAATGTTAAAAACTGAATGATCAACCATTACTAGCATTGTATGTGTTCTCTGAAAACAGTAATGTAATCTACTGTCTTCTGTTTCGACAGGTCAAGTTGTTTCTTATGCTGCTGTTCTTGTTCTAAAATGTGATACTCATCAAAACAGATAACGTTGTAGGCATTGAAGCAGTGTTGTTGGTGATACCTCTCCTCATAGTGAACGTTTTCATCTCGTGTAACTCGACTGATTTGAGTGCCCTATTGTTAATGAAACAATTCTGCTTTCTAAAATCTTTCAGAGTAAGCATAATCTTGCAACTAATGCTTTGTTCACATGATGACTGTTCAGAATAGTTTGCTACGTTATAGACTGACGAAACGGAGACACAGAGTCGAGAAACCCTCACCTGCAGTTTGAGACCAATACACAACTATCATATGAAACTAGAGCAATACACATCGAAATGAACATTCATTATCTGCAAGCGGTCTACATTAAAAGATTGATGACATAAAACAAACTTGTCGACGCTACACCATACATTACTAGCTATCGTGTGGTTGTATATTTGTACGTTTTGAGCACCGTTCACGTTCTGTAACGTTAGCCTTTGACTGAAATCGATTATTGAGGTGACATAACAGTAGTGCTAGCCGTATTCCAATACTGGTTTCAGTTTCAGCTTGTTACTGACAAAGGGTACTTCTAATATGAAACCACGATTTGGTTGAGTGTAGGCGATCAGTGAAAACTTAGCCCACTCATACAAGCTGTCACTTGATGGGCGTTAGTTTGGCTTCGATTCCATCAAGTCACCTCCGCTCAGATTTATCTCCAAACAAGCCCGCAAAAAAGTTGTAGCGTTCATTATACGGACCAGCTGTTTAAGAGAGATGTGTGAATAATGTTCGTGAGAGGTTTAAAGCACATAAGATGGTGTACACTGGATATAGCATTGTACGAGTTTTTCAAAGAACAGTGTTACAGAAAGTAGGTAAAATTATTTTACAGTCTCTGTGAATGGACTTGTGCAGCATATTCAAAACTCATGTTTATGATATCACGATATCCTTAAGTTGGAACTTTTCTATTAGATACAACTTACTTCTTTCTCATATAATCGGTAACGTGTGTTGTTTCACCTGCGTGATTTAAAACGCACTGGTTGGTCAGGCTGTACTAAGAATGTTGAAGGTTATCGAAGAACGGTCGCTTTCTGCAAAAGTATGTGACCAAAATTTCTATAATCGTGGTAGATTCAAGGCAAGGATATGCACTATTGACGAGCTCTAATAAGAGTGAAACTCGAGTCTAGTGCTACTTTTCGAAATGGGCCGAGTGGAAAGTCTATGGGAATGCGACAGCTACGATCAATTGTGAGTGGTGTTCAACCTATATGGAAATCAAAACCCCTTTATCACTTATCAATAATGAACTTTTAAAATTGGAGAGGTATTCACAACCTTTAAAGACTATTCCTCTTCATCCCACCACAGAATAGCTTTATAGATCTACGTCGATTCGTCTATTTTTTCCGTAAATCTAACTTCCACGCTTCAACCCGCTATGTTCATTCACTTTTGCTATCTCTGAATAACAAATGCAAGGCAACTCTAGTTTCGTTTCCTAGGTTACGAAAATGTAGCAAAAGATGTGTCATTTTTTCAAGAGGGTGTGGTGTATAATCATTTCTTGTTGCTTCTTGGAGCCCGGATTTTAATCGTCTTCAATTCATACACCTAACTGGCTAATCATTCCCCTCTCTCGCAACGGATACGGTTGTCACCAAAAAGCGTAATTCCTTCTCATCTTCCCTTATGTCCCATTTGAGCTACATCTTCACCTTCATGGAGTCGTTTCTGTTGAAGTCTCTGGATGGTGTCTTTCTGGGATATCCTCTTTCATAGCTCTACAAAATAAGCTGGCTTACTGCATGCGAAGTGTCCGATGCTGAGTGAATACACAGACAGGGGATCGTCTTTCCTTCATCTATCCTAAAAGGACTTGTGATCATGGTCATTTCTTTAGTACGAGACATATCTGACAGCTAGATATGTGAGTAATTACGCCGCGGAGGGTCGTGATGATCACCGTGAAGAAGAGGTTGTTACACAAAATAAATCTGCTCGCATGAAGTGCATAATGTCTAGTGTAGCTGCAAACAGCTTCGTGAATATTTCCTCCGAAACAGCCTTAAATGCGATGGAAAATTTAACTGGCAAAAATCAGACAATGAAACAATAGGAGAAAAGTAAGAATTGCATACTTCAAAAAAATACACTTTCCATTGATAAATGGATTGAGGATAACACAACGTTATGAGCAAGTTGTAATAATTTACGTTTCAACCACCTCGAGTGGCCTTCCTCAGGCATATTTCAAACTCTTGTCTGGACGGTTTATTGAGTTCTGTTCTCAATCGGGACCTTTCTAAAGCTACCCCTGCTGAGTAAACTTTAGTTAAGGAACTGCTGCATAAGCCAGGTTGTAGACTACTGAGCTCAATGATTCCATTGAAATACAAACCTGCCTGAAATAATCAGTGAGTTGAAACGAAAACTGCATATGCGTTAACGGCGATAAAAGATAATGCCCAGATCCCGATGCAAACACAGTGTCACATCGTTTGAAATCACATAGGCTTTTCAACTAGACTACTTCCAAAACAATCAGTGATATATCGGGGTATATCATTAGTACAGCAAACCAGCACATGTTATGAGATCTATATTCGTAAATTAGTACAGAGAAGTTATTGCGATGAAGACCTAAACATCGGTTGGTATATGGTTAGTTCAGGGTATTTCTCTCTGTCGTATTTTGCCATTCTCTTAGGATACGGAAGAGTGATCAGACGAAATTGCTGTGCATTAGGCTTTCAGATTCGCTGTTTGGCCTCCACCGTAACTCTATACGTCATAAAGTATCAATGATCATTGTACCGTGTATAATACACTAGTCACTTCGTTACTTGGTACGACTGGTGTCACATTTAGGAAAGCAGTTTTTATTCAGTCAGTGGAATTGGAATAGTTAGTGTTGTTTGCATGCACGATGGCTTGTTGGTTTTCCTCGCAGTGTGACGCTCGTGGTTACGCTTTGTTAGTCTGCTTGTGTGATTCAACGTACAGCACACTGTCAACGAACAGGCACAGTGAGTAGTGTGCGATTTACTGTGACGTTTCAAATTAACACTATGATTCGCTGTCAAACAAATAAGTGTGTCGGAATGAGATTGTGCTGCCACACACCGTGTTCGGCTGTTGGTCTGTCCTCGTTCGTCTTTCGTTCCAGCGGCAACGATACTGACGTAACGACTGTTTATATCTACGTGTCGACTGAGCACATTGCGTGAACACAGAGGTTCCACTACAAGCAGTTCCCCATTTCATTTTTAACTACGCGATCACTTTGCATAATTCGTGTTGACCACGTGACCTGCATCTGTGTCGTGATGTCATAGTTGTGATCTAGGGTCGGCTCGTCACACCGCTCATTTGTGTTTGTGCACACGTGTACAGTTGTTTGCCTGTCTCTCTCACATACTGTTGTTTACATCCAAGACATTGAATTGCGTAGACCGGGGCAGGTATTTTATGTGGTTCTACACAATCTTTGGTGTTCACCATGACTGAATGGAGTGTTGGGTATGGCTTGTGTGATATTTGAGTGCTCAGTAGCTGGATAATTCTCTGTGCTGCTTCGAATATGCCATGAATACATGGCACTCAGTCGCATTTTGGGTTCTGTATGTTCAGTTCGTGTGGACCCTCTGATAGATGCTATTATGAAACTATCGCGGTATCCACTGGAATTGAACAGTTTGACCAAGTGTTCTCGTTCGTTCTGTGATTTCGGCTGAGCTACAGTACGTGTCTGCACTTTGAAGTAATGTTCGCACGCAGCTTTTAAGTTGACAGGCTGGGTGATTGCTATCGAACCTGAGAATAACATCAGTTGTTGCCAGTTTACGATAGACAATAGTTTCAAATCTGTCATCAGATCTTCTAATGACCGATATGTCGAGAAACCCCAGGCGCGAATTTTCCTCTCTGCATGTAAAAGCTATTCTATCTATTGCGGTATTCAAGCGCCTATGGAACTGGTCCAGCTGAGTCCCAAGTTGAATAACAAATATGTCATCTATATACCGAAGCCACACTTTAGGTTTGAATGTCTGAAAGACTTCAGATTCAAAGTGTTTCATTACGACAAGTGTAAACAGACCCGACGTAGGTGAGTCCATTGGTGTGCCTATCCTCTGCAGGTACACTAGGCCGTCAAATTATAAATGAGTCTCTAAGCGGAGCTTTACTAATTGAATCAATTAGTGTGGGGAAATATGTACCCTATTGGGGATACTGTCATCCTCATGTTTGGGGAGTTTCAAAATTTCTTCGCAACTTCCTTCCGTATGTTAATGATGAGTACTGTAGCATCGAAGGAAACCAACGCGTCATCTTCATTTAACTCCAGGTCTTTAGTATATATATATATATATAACCTAGTATAGATTTGGAACATCTTTATATACACTCATCAGTGGATGTTCACCTTTTAGACTCACTCAAGTATATACGTCTCTGGAAGGAACGAAAACAACTAGATGTTTGCCTTTCTCTCATCATCCAGCGACCGTCGTTGTCTGGTGTACAGCTGGCTGTCCTTTACAGAAATTCGAATCATAGTAACCTGCTCACTCTTCGTCTCTTCAACTACGTTGACACATCATATGATGTTGGTTTTGTTTAGTTCTTAGGCCAACGTTACGTTTCTGGTTTTTATTCTAACCCAGTATAAAATACACTAATAGGTACACCGATAGTGAACTAATTTTCACTTTATGGTTTCAGTATCTTGCTTCCTAGAGATTCTCTGTCTTTTGTTTCCACGAGACAAACATTTCAGTTTCATACTAACTTACCATTTCACTTAACAGCTCTCGCCGGTTGAATCACAAAGATTTCTGGTCTTATTGCTTCTGTTGTATATTGCGTCGGAGGTTTGTGGGTGAGCGTTATAGAATAATATTTAATAACTGGAAATTTTGTAATGGTTTAGATTAATCGTACGGATCGTGCAATAATCAGCAAAATCCGCGTAACATAGTAAACATTGACAAATCGGTGTTGATCTTGCTTTTATACAAATTTCTGTTGTCAGTACGTTCTTTCATGAATAAAGTCAGTGGTCTCCTGTTAATTCGGCATTTTGTGATTGATCAATAGTTGCTGGTCCAGTCGACTGAAGAAATAAATGGCTATCACTGTAGTGGTTTCAGTTTAAACAACTAAATCAGATGTATCTGCCAAACTACTTATAAGTACTACAACGTCATGGCTCATCAGTGGTGTTGGTGGATTCCAGCGTGAACTGATCGAGAAATCCTGTTTGGGCAGTCAGTTGGTTGGATCATTTGGTGGAATCCATATGACATAGTTGCGTGTGTGGGTAACTAGGCCCAATGTGAAACTTCTGAGTTCCCGGCGTGGCTTCGAAGCTCAGCCGATAAAACATTTGTCGCGTTTGGATATGTCGTTTAGGTCGCTGATTCGAATCCGGCCGAAGTCCAAATTTTCCGCAGTTGGGTCTGTTCCAGATTACCAAGTCTGTCAAACTACTTATCAGTACTGAAATTTACCTTTGTTGTTATCTGAGAAAAATTCTACAAAAAAATAACATCTCAAGTTGTTACATGGTGCAATGATAGTTTTGTGAAAAATCGGCAATTATGCGCTTTACTTACTTGTACCATGAAGTCTGTAAGCCTACCACTTTAATTCAACAACCAGCTTGTCGATAAAACATTTCCTACATTAAAACAGAACAACAGTTATCTAATGGTCGTACAACGCCAATCTCTGTTTACTCCATACGAATCAAGCGTTCCGTTGTATACATGCAAATGAAGTGACTTTTCAAAATGAAAGAGTAATCTCACTGTCTGTGCATGTGCTGCTGAATATTTGTATCTGGAAAGCGCACGTTCAAACTAGCTAACCATTCCTTTGTTTCGGTTTGTATACAGCTAACACGAGGCAGTTCATACATCTCACGAAATTTCGGAAGTTGAAATTTCATAAACGATCATAAGATATGCATTCTATTTTTTGTTGTTTTGCCTAATTTCAGCCAACATTTACACACTTTTTAAGGGCAGTTTCCATACCGTACTATTTTGTCTCAAAGTTGTGGGTTGCAACGGTCCAGTTCATTCGTGTGTGTGTGTGTGTGTGTGTGTGTGTGTGGGTGTGTGGGTGTGTGTGTGTGCAGATTACGTGCTTGAGTTGTGGTTGCGTGTCATCTTTCCAACCAAATGGTTGCTTTCAAATAGCTTACTTTAGCGGATGGGACACGTTCTTGATTTAGATAACCAATGGTCAATGATTGTGGAATAAAAACAGGTGAATGTTTATTGCAACATCTCTAAAATATGTCGGTGTGAGCCAGCATATCATGTGATACAGGCACCCACCAATAACTTAACCAAATCAGACAGTATATGAAGAAGCGCAAAGCAATTCACTAAATTTTAATGGAAAACCAAAACAGCTGTCCTGCACGCTATGTAATAGTACATACTTTGTTGCATTTTTGGAAGTGCTAAATACAGATTAATGAGTCTGTCCGCTTAAATACAGCCAGAAAACACAGCACAAGACAATTTATATTGCAATAGAGGAAGCCTCATTTCCAAGGAAAATAATGCGTAAAAAAGACTCATTTTAAAAACTGGGTGGGTCTATGTTTTCTGACAGCATGGACCTCGATAAATCGGAGGAGACAAGGAGTTGTCAATTTCACAGTATCAATCATAGAAAGATTGGGTAGGAGAAAGTAACAGGATAACAAGCAGACTGGAGACCCAACCACTACCCATCAAGCGCACAAAATTCACATTACACTGAGTGAATAGGATCGACAGTCAGAAGTCGAGGATATCTTCATCCTTCCGCTGTGAATCTGATCAAGTTTTCTGAACACTGGATTCGATATCCTGAATATGTGCTCTATGGATTTGTCTGAAGTGGACTGCCGATAACACAGTTAACACAGAAGCCAAATTGGTTTCTCCAAATTGGGTACACATACACCTTAAATATGTGTTTTACACAAATCAAACAGCTCAGTCGATGTAGTTTTAGCGAACTACACCTGAGATGCACTCAAGTACATTTTTCAAAAGAAGTTGAGATGGATGGAGGATCCTATATGCTAAAAGTAGGTATCCTGTCTCATATGCCGCTGACGAATTCAGAACTGCCCCGATATCCGCAACCTATTTGGGCGGGGTAGAAAACGTATTGCTGTAACCCATTTTGCAGGTCCACCTTGTACTTTTTCCTCAGCCAGACACGGTAAACTCGGTTATTTAGCTCAAGATGAGGGCACACTAACGAGTTGAACCTAATGGTGAATCAGTCTGAATGAAATCACCCAAACAGCCTGTCGGATAACCGGAATACCGAGTTGACTTCCCTGGCCATTGACGCAACGTTGGGATGCGGGCTCAGATTACTTGAGGCCGTCGTGTTCAAGTCGCACTTCTGTGTAGTGCTACTCAATTATTCGCTTCCCAGAAAGTGATTTGTGCAGCCTAAATGACAGAGATGCGTCATTTCACAGTAAGCCCGGTTGTCTGCTGTCAACCGAAGTAATATGTTTAAATCACGTTGTAGTTTCTCAATTTCCGTCGCGCTGTTCAACATACGCTGAATTTATCTGTCACCCGCTCGTGATAACACTAGAGAATCGACTAGCTATGGGATTTCGTACAGGAACAGAATAAAGAGCAGTGGTCCTATTATGGAACCGTGTGACATACCGTTAATGGCATAATACCAACATGGGAAAGCGTTGTTCATCTCAACATTAAATCAACTACTTCGGAGACAATCGATGAGCTAGTACAGTAGAAGATTTTTCCATACCGTCATCGCGAAACTTTGCATTCAGCAGTGAATGGTCTACTAGGCTAAATTCGTCAGGGAGAAACCTAGAAAAACCAGGTCATCTGGTTTGCCTTCATCGACTACCTTTGTCTAATCTTTCCTAGCAGCGAGTAAACTAGTAACAATCGAGAACATCTTTCAAAATCCATTTCAAATCTTCGCCAACAAAACAAATCAAACGAAGTGCTTACGTGATTTGTCGTCAATCGAGCTCTCCAGGACATTTAAGGCAACCGATAATAACGCAGTCGGTCTGTAATTAGCGGGCTTATTGTGTTCATCACCTTTAAAGATGGGTGATATGTTGTACACTTGTCAGGACTTGGGCTGCCTACCATCTATTGGAGTTCCGGTAAAACTTCATAGATTCGTCTTGATAACTCCTTCGCACACTTCCTTAGTAATCGGGGTAGATGAAGTCAGTACACGAAAACATATTTTAAAGGAACATTAATAGTTTGTAGAACATGCTGTGCACTATTATCATGACGTTGATGGTTTTGATACCAAGCTTATATACTTACTAAGTGGATCTCATAGAAAGCACCTTTCAGATACCAGCGTTGATTTGAGACGGTCGTTCAACCTGTGTGGCATAAGTGAATGATTGTGGGGCAGCTTTCGGTGATGGGGGAAGAACCGACAAGAAAGAACAGTTTTCTACTGACACCATACAGGTCGATCAGATCTAACGAGCATTGATGACGCTGTCCCGTTCAAACGTTGTTACCTGGCTGCGGATCATACAGAACTCATTGTGTGCTCTTTCAATTCTCTCCAACCGATCCATATTACAAGCAGGTCTCTTTACTGTCAGTAAGCATTTTGTGCAGAGCTGGAGTGTGCTACCTCTCCTAGGTCGTTCAGATTGCTTAGTCGATACACACCTGTCGACGACTTTGGTACTGAGGTCCACAGTGTATTACCAGTGATCACCGAGCGATGTATACGTTGAGACATCGGATTAACACCATGACCGAGTACACAAGTTATGGATATCCAATCCGCTTCTTTGAAGTTCTGTATGACGTTCCGAGTTTAGGTAACTGAATATCTTTACCTCACTAGGAACAAGAGGGACATTAATTTGCAAGTCATCACTCAGACGTTGTAAAACACACTCCAGCTTTGATGCTTTATAAAAACATCCACCACCTCATCAAATCACAATCCGCTTCGATTGGACGAAAACCCATAATTACACCGTAGAACTTGAACGTAGACGGTAAAGGCTTAGTATTAACCTCGTTGGTGTTGAAGTCAATCTCAGGGTGATTATAATCACCCTGGAGTAGGATCTGTGAAAATGCTGCAGAGATAATCCTGCTTATGGTCTCAGTGAGTAGATGGTCGTCTATCAGTATAATGTCAGTATAATGTCAGTATAATGTGGAACAGACAACTAGATATTCGGTTAGAATGCACAACGTGTCACACGGTTGCAGGTGAGCTCAGAAGAACCGAGTCATGTACGAAGGATCATGGCGGTAAACAGTCATCTACGATGTGTTGGTTTAGTCGACTGTAACGTCTATCATGCACCGGATTTCTCTTACGCATCGATAATGGACGATATTTAAACCTCACAATCCAGTCGAAACTCTTGTTGGGAAAGTATGCGGCATTCGCACTACTGTATTCCAGGGTCAGTAGTCCGATGAAGTCGCTACAAAAGTTTAATGGAAACTCAGACAAAACCCAACTTTTGATACGTTCAACAAGGAATCCCTTTCCCGAACCGATAGCTCTCCTGAATTGTTATCGGGCTAACTGAAGACGGTTTGCGATCTTGTGTTGAAAAGGTTCGGTCTGGTCACAGATTTTTTAGTGTGTGTGTGTGTGTGGGGCATTTGTCAATAGCTCCTAGAGAGATGAGACCCCTTTACAGAAGATGGATCACATCTACCTACTACATCAGTAAATGTTAGTGATTGTTCTCTTGTCTAGTGTGCACGACTGACAAGACACCGTTGTCATATCAGTAACTTGCTGTGAATGAAACCTAATAGTCGGACAATCCATCAAGTTTTTCACGAGGCTCTGACAACAGAGGTTTTGGGGCGGCTGGTGAGAGGCTTTCAAAAGGTACTGGGACTTCTGGTTTCTATGATAACATGGGCCACTGATTTACAGAGCCAACATTCATCGATTTTACCACTGTGTCCTATCCTCTTGGGTGTGCAGATGAAACTACACTGTTGGCACTCCTACACTAGCGAGTATAGTTAAAGACAACCAGACCGATACTGTATAATAGTTCTGATTGGTGGCCGGGAAACCAGTGGAACGGATTAATTGAAGCGTACGACGCAGAAACCTCAAACAGATTCAAGCAACCAACAGCCACCCGACCGACAGTGGGGCTAGAATAGAGGTCAAAGACGTCCTTGTGACAGTAACTCGGAAGGTGTCACACTGGCTGCATAAACCTTTTCGCTGGTACAAATAGTAACCAGTAGGGAAGACTGTGTGACGCAGGTGCTACTTCAGGGGCCTTCAGGAAAATGTCTGTGTTGAAGCTTTCTCAGGGTTGCCTCCGAATTGTTGAGAACGTCAGTCGAACAGCAGTTCAATGATCAACAAGTGTGCTACAGAACAGCAGGCTGATGGGACCTGCCACAGTGGAAAGAAATCCGTGTTTCCGGAACGGAAGTGCCACATGTTTCAAGACTGCGGCTCAGGCGACAAAATCGGAGTCCAGACCAAAGGGCTTAACCAACTGGCACGCCACCCAACCGAGTCGAGTGAGAGGACAGGCAGAACAAACCGCTGAAACCACAGCCAGATTAGCTGGCTGTGGTTAGGGTGGAGGTGTGCGCACACTTCCAGTCCGACCTCTATCGGCCCCATCAACCAAGTGTTCTCGCTATGATGGTTCACGATCGACAACACATGGTTGCTCGAACA